>JAZHYW010024235.1:0-123208 GCA_037355805.1 Ixodes ricinus
AAACGTCTGCAAACAGTTTTCGTACAACCAATGGGAACACTAGCGCCATAAAAGAAAGAAAAGAGTCTCGAACAATGTCTGTCAAACTCTTTTTGTATCATATTGTCACAAATTAAGGTGACGAGAGGACTAACAGTAAACTGAAAATAAATTATTAATCAGCGAATTTGTGCCAAACAAGATAAAGAACTAGCGTCGAAGCAGCAGAAAAGCGGGCGGGGATTTGGCGGCGTAACAGCAAGCGAGAGCGAGACTGACTCGACAAGGTCGCGGGCAGCTCTCCTTATCTAGTGCGCGTGACTATTTCAAAAATTCGGAAAAAAAGCTTCGAGCGTCGCGCGCTCCGGGCGAGAATGAAACAGGCACTTTCGAGAACAAGACACTAGGATGAAATGACACACGCATACTAAGTTCATTTATTCATTTTATTTAATTTAAATATACTGTTAAGAAGAAAGAAGAAGTGGGGCTCGGACGGAGTGCATGGACAGTTCTCGTTTGGATCTACACCGAACGTTCACCGTAAATGCACCATCCAGGTCGAACTTCATTGATTGTATTAAACCCATCCATCCATCCAGAACCTGGCAATATGTCCAAACATATACGCAATTAGTGGTCGAAGCCATTATCATAAAGGCTAGTTGGAGGTCCAATAACAGAAGAGAGTTTTGAGTGCTACGAGACAGATTCTGTCTTTCTTTCACTGATCAGGACACAGACTCTCTCTCGCTCTCTATTTTGACCGGAGGCAACACTGGGGTGCAAGGGAAGTGATCGTACGGTTGGCCACTATTCTGACCGCCATCCGCTTCAAGGGAAATGTCGGCGTGTCGTCATTTACGACCCACGAAACAGCAGGCTGCGGTTTTTTTTTGTTTGTTGTTCGGTGCCTGACGTAAGTGCCTCTGAAAGCAGTTCTTGACGTCGCGTTTCTATTTCTTTTTACCCCACATTACGCAAGCTTCCGATTCAGGTAAGGCAGCGCGTAGGGAAGGGAAACATGTCGCGAAACCCCTTTTGCTCCTTTTTTTTGCATTTCGTTTACCGGTGTGACGCTGCAGATTGAAGAGTAGAGAAAACGAAAATATGAAAAAGAAGATAATAAATAGATAAAACAAATATAGGAAAACAAAAGAAAGCAGAAAGAAAAAAACGGGGCGAGCAGGAAACAGTATTGGCCCACTTTGGGCTGAGGAAGCGTTTCGGCGAGGATTTCTGCCGCTGCCGTCGCCGATGGTGCCGCTTCTTCGACGGAGCCTTCAATCTTTTGTTGTTTCGCATCGTTTATAACCGCCTCTTTCTTGCCCTCTTTCTCTCCCTCCTTTTTTTTTCGCTTGTGTTTTTGTGTTTTTTTTTTCGTCCGTGATCTGAAGAAGCGGTTACGACCAAGTGCGGATTAATCGATGAACGGTTTTAGAAGGGCGGTGGATACTCGGGAGAAAGGAACGACCGCCAGCGCCTCCTGCTGAAGGGACACACACAACACACGCACATACGCACAGAGACTCACACGCCCGCACACACGCACACGCGCGCGCAAGCACACATACATACAGAGAAACACACACACGCACATACACACACTACCGAACAGACTTACACGCAGACGCACACATGCACGCACGTGTGCGCACACGCACATACATACACATACACACACATTCGCGCGCACGCACGCACACATACACGCGCGACACGCACACACACAAAAGAAGACCACAGGCCTGCAGAAAGGCGCGGCGGCAAGCAACGCCACTCTCCAAAGAAAACAAAACTACCGGCGTAAAACAAAAACACGAAGCTCTCTTCTTCTTTTTTTCTATTTCACTTTCAGAAAACGAGGCAGGCTGTTTTTCATCGGCCTTTTCCCGGTCCTTTTGTTGTTAACTTTTTCGCTTGCTTTTTTTGTCCTCTCTGCTGTCTTTTGGGGCCGTCCTTAGTCGGGTCGTCCGCCACGGACGCTACGGACAGGACCGGCCGCCTCTTAACGCGATCGATCGGCTTCGGCTTGGGGCTTCAGCTACGACTTAAACCTGGCACGGCCAATTTTTGGCCAAGACATAAAGGGACCCATTCTTCTTCTTCTTCTTTATAGGGTCGTTGTTATTATTAGTATCGAGCTTGTTATATTTGTGGGATATGTTGTTTTTTGTTGTTGTTTTTTTCTTCAAAGGGCTTCACTCGTCTCGGCTTTCTGCTTCGGAGGATGGAAGAAGTTTCTGCGGTAACGCCGCTTTCACGCTCAAAGCTTTTCGACCGTTTTCTTTTTCTTTCTCTTCTTTTCAATGCCAGGTTTAGAAGAAAGCGCTCTGCTCAAACTCCTTGGAGGATCATTTACCCGCCAACGACGTGGTTGGGGAAATGGTTCTCCGGATTTGAGAAAATATTATTTAAAGGTCAGTCCTTTTCTGAGTCCAACTCATTTTAGCCCCGAGTGAACTTGTTCACTTCTACGCCAGCGCTTGTACGAGTTTATGCGTAATTAAATTAGATTAAGGCAACGCACAAAACAGTGTCGTACCTTGTGCCCGTTCAAAACAGAGTTTTCTTGTTCCATTTTAAAATTTCCGTGCACTCAAACGAAATATAGAACACTGCCTGACACTTGCGTTTTTCAGAAATGTAAGGAATACGTTTTAATTTTTAAATGATTTTTTTTCAGCTCACAGGAACCGTAGCATGTTTAAAATAATATTATATAAAATATTTAGATTGTTTTTTCGCGTGTCGAAAACTGAGAAATAAGGAAACGTTTGTTACACGTTCCGAAATTGCATATCATTTGGTTGTTTTTGTTGTTTGTTTTTGAAACAAAAAAGTGCATGAAAGTTTGGTTAGTGAAGATGTGTCGCGAATAGGACTTATGAAAACGTATAAAAATACAAAACAACTGTTTGCCATTGTTAAATTGTATTTATTGGCAAATACAACCAAAACCCAAATGTGATTAGAACTCTTTATATATATATATATATATATATATATATATACATACACTTAGGTTTTTTAAGTGAAAACCCACTTTACCTGGGATTTATATCTACAAGTATCAAAGATATTCGATTATCACAATACGACGCGAGCGAAGTTGTTACTTCATTTCATTGTAGGGAGCAGGGGCCGAAACAAAGGAAACGCGCGCTTCTCCTTGACAAGTTCAGGGTTGACTTCTCCCCATACAAGCTCTTAGTAAGGTGCAGCCCAACTCGCAAGAGGCGGTCGCACCGCGTGGCACTCTCTGCTATTTTTTTATCCATTCAGTTTTGTTTATTTATTACATTTCTTGTTTTTATATTTATAACGTGTTTCTTGTGGATTAATTAATAGTAATAGTCACTTGATACGAAGTTATGACAGTAGCCGTGGGCGCGTCAAAACGGTAGCCACGTCGTGACGGTAGATGTCGCGATTCAACCCACAGACGTCTGAGGCGGCACACCCGCACGCCGATTATACATTTGCCAGTATTTCTGTAACAAAGATGTACCCTGCACACTCAAGACAAACACATCATAACGCGAAAATAAACATGCGATAAAATTATATGGTTATTATTGTTGTTTATTTAGATCGTCGAAAGTAGTAAGGGCCCAGAGCAGTTACCGGCCTAAAGGAGTGCCGATAAAGTTTACTCCGGTGACAGCTCTTGGGAAGTGCGTCACGTTGCGGTATATTTAACGGACTTTGGCGGGCTTCGCATCCACCATGACACCTGGTCTTCCGCGAGAGCGCGTCCAATGATCGAAGCGCCGGACATCTAGGATTTTTGAACCACGTTGAACCATTATTGCAATACGTTGCGGGAAGACCCTATCGACCTAGCTGCGTAAATATATCTCAACGTCCGCTTTGTTTCTGTTTTCGCTGTTTTCTAGGTACGACGTGGCAAACTTTGACTTAAAATCAGAGACGTAGCCAGTGTAGCGCGACTAGTCACCCACGGAGCTTCAGACACAAAGGGTGCGACTAATGGTATTCACGATTCTTGCTTCGTCGCTGGTTCTACAACATTCCTCGTCGGATTATGCGGCAATCTCGTTGGCTTCTCCTAAGGTTAAAGGAGAGAGGGAAATGAGCCTCCATGTTTGCGTAGTTCCGATGGTTCGCCGCCGAGAAGACAAGGCCGTAGTGTTGACATTGTATGCGTCAGCAGCGAAGACCACCGCTGGACACGGATTGGAAACGAGTGCTTCTTCGGCGCTCGGCTTCGATTCGAGGTTTTGAGCCGAACATTGACGCGATCGTCTCTCCAATCTGTACCCAGCGCTGGCCTTCGCTGATGATGACACCTCTATCAGTCACATGCGGCCTTGTTATCTACGACGTGTCGGTGAACTGCCCGAACGACGAGGAAGGCGCGTGCACTGTCCCTCTCTATACCCGAAACGTTTCCGTTTGAAATGCACGGATGTATTTAGGTGGCGCTCCGGTCGAACAAAATGGTGCCACACAAGGAGCCCTTGGTAAAATGGTCTGCCTTCCTTTGCAACAATTATCAGCCAGGCAAAAAGGAGGAAAAAAGTGGCGAGTCGTTGAGCAGTGTATAGACGTATGCGCGGGATCAAATATTCCGCGAAAGGGAGCTAGTGCGCATGCTCAAAACGCTTTCGACATCCCAGAAGAAAAAGACAGCAGCCCCGGAGAAGGCAATTATCGGAATAGTTTATATAGTGGCATAATCTAAAGTTTGCCGAACTATCTCGGCATAGACAACTCTCGTCATAACCGCGGCTTGTGCATAAGACAACAAAAGAAACCATATGGAGCCAAGGACTAGCAAGAAGCGAAAGCACGCAGACGAGCTGGTTAGGAAATATCATAATCAAAACCCTGAAACAAGAAGAAATAGTATAACGTAGAAGACGACGATGTCTTGTCCGTCATTTTAGTTTTTCCTGTCTCAGGGATTATGAAGTACACTATATTTTTATTATTATTCGCTCCGAACAATTCCGGGAATGCCCCCTCCCCGTGTTGGAAGGGGGGGGGGGAGCTCGCCACTGCCGCCCCCCGCTTCAGAGCCCCCCGCTGACCTCGCGCGTTGACAGTCGATATTAGCCCTCGGAAACAAAGGCCAGAGCGTGGGTTCGCTTATCGCCGGACCCCACTACGCTCTATTGATTGCCATCGAGCGGAGGAAAACTCACACAAACGTCCTCCCCCCTCCCCCCTTCACGTCCCTCTCCCCTATCCCCCACCACCACGTCGAGAAAGGAAAAAAACCTTGAGCGCGCAGAAGCCAAGGCTAGCGCGTGGCACACGGCAGAAGGTCTCTCTCGCTTCGAACGGACGGTCCGATGACGGTCGGCTGGGCTCGAGGGAGAGAGTTAGGCGGGGAGGGAGGGGGGGGTAACGGCTCAGTCGGGCGGACATATCTGCCGCTGGGACGGACGAACCGCTCGGCGGCACCGAATCGACCCCCAGGGGTTTACGTTGTTTTTGGTGCGCGAAAAGAGTTGGTCCGCTTCCGGGAACGGGGCAATTAGTGGGGCGGAGGCGCGCCCCACGGGTCGGAGGGGGAGAGGGGGATTCTAACCTCGAGCTCAAGGTTGAGACCCGGTGCAGCCCCGTGGGAAGTATCGAACGATGATTCGGTGTTTATTGACCCGCATAAAACGACGAGCTAGAACGGCGAAGAAAAAAATTGGACGAGTGAGGGAAGAGAGAGAGAGAGAGATAGAGAGTTGGCAGACGAGACGAAACAAATATGACCAACGAAATCGTTTTTCTTTTGTTTTGCGAAGTCAGCCAACTGCAGGCGGAGCGAGTGCAAACTCGTACGCGAGGAAACGCACAAACCCAGACTCTCACTCCTTGTAAATCGTACAAAAGACAGTCTAGCGACACTGCCTGTGGCGTGTCCCTTCCCAGTACGACAGTCCTGTCTCATTGGTCCCTCAAACACTGTCTGCGGACATTCTTCGCAGCATGCATATGCATTGAGGCAAGCGCCCGGCAGATGATTCTGCCGTCGTGTCTGCGGCGAATACCCTGTCATTCGTGTGATGTTACGAACAGTGTGACTGAGGCTTTTAAAGGGACACTGACACCCCTCCCCCCCCCCACCTTTTCAATTTTAGTTTTTTTTCCAATCGATTTATTATGATGTCAGAAGACTACCCAACCAATAGTTTGCTACAGTGTCACGTATATTTTTTTTAAATAAAGTAAAAACAATGAAAGACGTTTACAAAGCTCCTGTAACGCGAAATTAGAGCGCAGCTCTTGAGGAGGAGGAGGGGCGGGTACGGAAGAGAGAGTATACCTCCCCGTCCCTCCGTCCTTCTCTCCTGGTTTTCTTCTGATTTCCTCCTCTTCACCCTTCCTCCTCCTTTCTCCTCTCCCCTCTGACACTTTCCCCGCTAAATACAGCTGAAAAAAATGGACGCCACGTGACCTCAGCGCCGATTCAGTTTCCCCGCTAAATTTAGGGCGGGGGAAATGTACGTCCCATGACTTCGTGTCACCTCACGTATGAACCAATTCAGTTTCTCCGCTAGATTGAGCGGGAAAACGCACGTCACGTGATCTCAACACCAGTTCGATTTCTCCGCTAAATTTAGCGGGGAAACTGTATTGGTGTAGAGGTCATTTGACGTCAGTTTTACCGCTGATATCTAGCGGCGAAACTGAATGCGCAGTGTTGCATTATGGGACGTCACAGACCTGCACGACCAATTCAGTTCCTTCGCTAAATTTAGCGAGGAATTGAGTTGGTGCATAGGTCTGTGACGTCCCACAATGTAACGCGCGCGGTTACGCCAGCCGGCGCCGACGCCGGCGCCAGCTGCGCTCTAAAACGAAACTGCTCGAAATCGAAACCGAAACTGGACTGGGGAGGAAAAATCAAATATACTGGAGGAGAAAGATATCCAAAAATCACAAAGCCATGCAACTGTTTTTTTTTTCAGTCAACGTTTTCAAAGCTTTTTTAGAAGCCACAAAAAAATTGTTATCATATTTTTTGTACATTTCATAGTCGCACAGGTTAAGAGCGAAGCGGAAGCTCCTCCCACCCCTTTCCACTTCACCGGTGCGAACGGTGGAAAGGAGGCGGACCTCCTCTGCACCGTTGGCTCCGCTGAAGGGTAAGGGTGGGAGGAGCTTCCACTTTGTTCTTGACCGCTCACCGACCATAGTATTGGATGTGCCTTCGATGACCCGCGACTTCGATTATCTTTGCTGGTCGTGTCTAAACCATAGAGAACGGCACGTGACCACGGAGAAGAAGAGTGAGCGCGACTCAAACCGGCCAGTTCTCGATGGGCGGTTTTTTGGGGGAAAGAAAACGAATCTCGAGCCGCAAATTGTGTTCTGGGTCGTTGGGCTCTCATATGTCATGTACAAATAAAACCTTTGGTGGGTATAAATACCCTGTCAGTGTCCTTTCAAAAAAGACGGGGCGAGTCGAATCGCCGGGCATCTCATTATTGTGTCACAGCCAATGAGATCGCTGCAATGGCCAATGAGGACGCCGGAGAACCAATCCCGAAGCAAGAAACAGAAGCATAATAAAACCAGTTTCGGCTTTTTTTTTAATTATAAGTTGTAGGTGGCTTTATATTAGCGATGTGTGCGACCAAAACAAGCCTCGCTGTGGTCGGCATTCGCGATTGGCTAAACCATGGCTTCCTGCATACTGATAAGGTCCGCACAAATCACCAGGTTCACGACGAGGCACAAAATCCTGCCAATCACAGCGAGGCAAATCCTGGTCGGGACCTCACGAACGGAAACCGGAAGTGGACGCCGCCGAAACACCTCGGCGCTAATAGCCAAAATCATTTCCTCTCCGCAACGCAAGACCCGTGACTATAGTGCGCGATGTTTGTTAAACTCATCCCCGGATCTTGCCGTGCATGCAGCGTCTTCTTCGCTCGCGGGGGAACTCCGTTAAGATCGACTTCTCGTTGTATAAAATTTGTTGTATGAAATAAGCGTTCATACGACGAATTTTCGGTTTTTAAAAAAAGAGTGTTTCCGCTCTAATGAGTGCAAGATTGGGTCCCAACTTCAACTCGATCGAAATACAACGTGAGACTCTACAGAGAGCCCGAGTGATCCCCGTGAGTTTGGCCGTCACCACTTAGCAATCTAACTAATAAAAAAATTCAATCAGAAATCGCCACGTTCGTGGCGATTTCCAGCTTACGCGAAAAATAATCCGAATGTGAAAGTGGTTTCATTTTGTTCCGACGACACTTCGCTCGAACGATGTCGGGTACTCAACCACCGGAAGTAACCGAAAGGGATTATTGCCACCGGAAATATGATCTTGGTCCCGACCGCTTCCGCCGGATATCGTGGTACGACCCAAAAATCGTTAAAAACAAAACTCAATTTAAATCGAAAGAAAGGTCTTATGCCTCTAATTAGATAACACCTACAGGACTCGCTGAACAAAAACAACTCTTAACTTGTCATTTCCAGGTCACACGCGCTGTTTTGCGAGGTACTGCGTACAGGAAGTAAGCGGACAAAAATAAACCGCTCTCTTAGAATCCCATTATTAAACTACGCATGGTTGAAAGCGCCCGACTCCGAGCAGAACGTTGCGCTAACGGTTAAAATATGTATCTGAGATGCCTGAGTTTTAAAACGCAACGTTGCGTGACTGAAAGAGTTGGAATATATTAACGGAAGCAACCATTTTTAATGAGAAAAGTGGCGACCGGTCGAACTTCAAATCAATAGGACACTATTATAGTCCTGTTACAATGTAATAACCGCACCGCCCAGAATGTTTCCAGAAACAAATCACGTGTCATTTTTTCAGACGTTGTGGAAAGAGAGCAACATTTGTCGGCGCATCTTTTTTTTTTTTTTTCACGAAAAATATTTAAAAATTGTCGATTTCTAAACTTTTTTAGTGAGGCTACGTTCCGGTTTGAAAACGAAACAAACGGAAAAATCCCTGCAGGCGACACTTCGATCATTGCATCGTTGGACATTCATCTCTGGCTGCGGATAGAAGTGGCGTTGTTTAGGTTTCAATTGCCCGGTTCACGAAATGGTGAGTCTCAGCACTGCGTGAGAAAGAAGTCAGCACCTCGTTTGCATTGCATCCATTCATCCTCGTGAGAACCCCCGTTCAGACACGGACTTACAGCGGCTGTGTAAGGGCCTGCCTAGGCTCGACAAGGAGTAGGAGTAAGGCCGGCTGCGTCCCATCCTTTTTTTAGCGGCTTGCAGCTACCACCCCAGAGCGCTGCACGGCCCTCCCGGCTCACGGATCATGTGAGAAGCGTAGGACATCGAGGAGACGACGGAACATGACGATCGGCACAGTACTCTTCTTTCATTTGCTACCGTAGTTCTCCGTTCACTTGCGCACAAAATCTGAACATCGGGAGTCCCCCCCCCCCCCCAAACAAAAAAAAGCAAACAAAGAATCGAATTATAGCATTTTATATTCTTGTTGGTAGGCGACACCAGCAGTACTATACGTTTAAGGAGTGTTACATATTCGAATATGCAAACACTGTATTTGGTCGTGACGGGAATGTCGTGAAGTGAGATTGGAAAATCAAAACCGAATCTGTTGTCAATGGGTTCCCAAGATGCTTTGCGCGACACTACGCCTCTAGGGTCGCGTCGATTTTGCGAGAGGCCTATTCGCACGGTCTGGGATCTCGCCGTCTTGGAGTGGCACAGTCTGGAATATCGAAGCAGCGGGAAATCGTCGTAGAACTTCACTTTAATGTGAAAGCATTAACTGTCCCGTGGAGCGCAGCCGGCTTTGTCTGCAACAGTGAAAAACGGCACCTAAACATTCCCATTGGCTGAGCGAAACGGCACCTAAATTCCCATTGGCTGCGACGCGTCATGTGTCTCCATAGCAATGGCGTCATCGTTCTGAAGGAGCCAGCCGAACTGCTGGCGGCGCAGCGGGAGGCAGGGGTTTCCCAGGACTAATCAGGTGTCCCATGGCTGGGGGGACGTGAGGCGAGGAATATATGAAACCGTTTCTTTTAGTCCACTAGTTTACAGACGTCTATTAACCAAATGCTCATACCCGTATGTTTCCTTTCTTTAATACACACTGAGAGGTGGTGTTTCGACTTAATCTGAAAAGAATTTACTTTTTCCTTTAGATTTAAGGGGGGTCGGAAACTAGGTGTGCACCTCTAGGGGTCTGGGAAACCTGGCGGGAGGGGGCGACGCTATATGCGCTACTTGACGTAAGGCCTACGTTAGGCCTATCGTTAGCTTCGAGGTCGACGTCGTCAACCGATACACGCAGCTGTTTAACGTAAGGGGGGCGGTTATGCGCTACTGACGTTAGGCCAACGTTGCATTAGGTCTAACGTTGTCAACCGATACCCGCAGCTAGGGCGAAGATAATGATGAGAGGACACACGATTTCAGCACGCGCCGCGCCGAGCCTTCGCACTTGCGGCCCCTCGCCAAGCTTTGCACTCGCGCCGCTACCTCACCCAGCGACCCAGCGGAGCAGCAGTCACCAGCGAGCCAGGGAAGTCTGCGCGCGGCCCACCGCCGCAGTCCCTCCCGGCGCTGCGGCCGCTTCCGCTCCTTTCGGCGCCGAGAACGCTTTCGGATTCGCAACTCATAAGAAGTGCTTAGGTGTCCTCGGAATTTTCACAAGTGACGCCAAAGGGCGCCTCTTCTAATACTCACATCCAGCTTCGCGCCATAGGTTCCATCGTACTTTCATCGGAAAGAAGGAAGTAATGCTGAAAGCTGACTTGTCCCCTAGCGATAAAGAAAAGCTGCGGCGCGGCTATCAAGTCCTCTTCGTACTGACGTCCAAGGACATCCCATCTCAAAAAGAAACAAGACGTTATAGTACCTGCTTGGATGAGAACGGCAGAAAGGAGCTTCAGCAGTCCCGCCTCCCACGCGAGCTTTCTACCTTTAATAACAATTCGACGTCTCGTGCGCGTTGAGCGCACGTGCGTGGAAAAAGCACGGCGGAAGGCATGAAGCGCGTGCAGGAGGCCTAACATTAGAAGGATACGCACTGCCATAGGCTCCTATATACTGACAAAGCCTGGCAAATCCCCACGAGAAGCAGCAGCCGAAATGGAAAAGGTGGAGCGGCACACAACGGATGAGAGCAGAGCCACGTCACTGGCGCCCCGCTGCGGCGAGACGCCGAAACTCACTTCTTCCGAGCGAACAAGTGTGTTTCGGATCCTCGCCGCTGCAAAAGACGTGCGCTGACGTCCAGGTTCCCCGAGAAATGGCTATTTTGATGCTCTGTGCTACCAGATCCTCGCGCTCCAAATCTGCGACCGGGCACTCTATGGCTCCGTCGACGAACTGTCAGGCTTTGTAAGTATAGAGGAGGCAACGGTATGACGTAAGAAGTAGAGATAAGGGACGCCTTTGTCTCCATTGCAGTCGTCGAACGCGTTCGAATGCGAGAGCCAACCGCCAGACGCCGGCACTCCGCGTTCTAGCGCGTTCCAAGAGTGCGGTGAAGACAAAGGCAGCTAGCTTTAGGTCTACCCACTAATCTGTCCAATCAGAGCTCGGCGCTTTGACGTCCCCTCTCGCCTCCTCCTCTCCCTCAGTTTCTCAGAGCATAGCATATATTTTATTAGAAAATTTAGTTACGCTTCCAAACTTAAGAAAGCTGCGGTTGAAAGTATCGACGCTCTCTTTGTTTCGTATTTTTTCTTACTTTTTCTTCGTTGACAAGTGACGGATATTAGGGTCTTGGTCTCAGCGGGCCCAAGTCCCCGAGATTGGTGCCCGTTTCCGATACTTTCCTCGCATGCATAATTAATTTTAAAGACGTCGTTCCTTTGACGTGGTCCGACGCTGATGCATTTTAAAACGAAGTTCCCTAAATGACGGAAATGAAAGGATGTATAACCTGCGCACTTTTGTGTCAAGGCTGAGAAGAGGGGGATGGGGGGGGGGGGGCATAAATGAACGGCACGTGGACGAGCTCATGAAGTTATGACCCCTCCCCGAGCTGTTGTTTCTTTTGATTTTACCTCTTTTGAAGCGAGACGATGCATCGATCGAGATCGTCCAACACCACAGTAAAAAAAGCCTGTTTTTTTTCTTTTTTTCTTTTTGTATGCGATGGCGTTTAGTATGCTAGCAATCCGCGAGATCGCGTGCATCCGTCCGCCACGGCTCGATAGCTAAATTTAGCGGGAAAACCCGAATTGGTGCAGTTGGTTTTATGAATAAGAATAAGAATTCGTATTCCCAATAAGAGCGACTTTATGTGCACTTGTTCCTATTTGTAATCTCTCAAAATGGTGTTTTTCTCCTGCTATATTTATGCATCCGGTTTTCGCGGGTGTTACGGTTTGATTTGCAGTTTTTGTTCTTATTTGCAAAAGTTTCCTCAAATGTTGTATTTCTGCTAATTATGCGTTTGGATTTTGTGTGTGTTATACATTTAGTGCAGTTGTTCTTACTTGTAACATATCCAAATGTTGTATTTCTCCTCCCCTCCCTTACGCAATGTCCTTCACAAGAGGACATTGCATAAGGTACTTAAATAAATAAATGGTGTATAAATATACGCAAATTAAGTTTTGTTTTCCCTTAAATATTACGGGAAAAACTGATTACGCACACTTGAATGCACGGCTTGCCCGTGACCTCATCGCGCCCTGCAGGTTCTGTTTATGAAAAAATTATACCTAAACCTTTTTTTTCTAAATTATAAAAACAAAATCGCTCTCGGCTATTCTGGTGTTTATTACGACTGAAACAATTTGTGGAATGGAAAGAAAATACAATTGGCTTACCTATTCTTCACTTCATACGGCCCAAATAAGCGCCACAGTAGCACAAAATATTATTTAAGTGTACATGCAAAATCAATAGCATGGTTTCTGATTTTTTGTGATTTACTCAGTTAAGCCAATCTTTCCACAATTTTAATGAAAGCTTCCACCACCTTCGGGCGCCTCTGTAGTAAATTCTAGCGCGATACGTTAAGAATTGTATTTATGTGTACAGTCCAAAGTGGGATCGAAGCATTAGTGTGCATGCACTAAACTCCGTCAAGGCCACAAGCACGAGAACTCGCGGTCGCTGCTTCGAAACGTTCTTCCGCAGAACGAGCATTCGTGCCACGAGTGCACGTCTCAAAGCCAGGAGTGTGGGCTACCTCGCGCATGTAGCTAAGGGTGATCAGAATTTAGTTCTTGCCAAGGAAAAATACAAACTCGATGGGGCGAAATATATGCTGCGGAATGTTCACGTTCAGCAGCAATGCCACCATGATGGCGGCTGATGTGACGTCAGAGCAAGCAAGGTATGGGAGCATTCACTGGCTGGCCATAGCTGTGTGCACTCCGGAGAGCGAGCGTTCGCCCGATTTCTTTCGCACAACAGAACTGTTCTTCCCTGCAGCCTAGAAGTTGTTTTACGACCCACAGCTCGCGCTGATGACAACAAGAAAATGCGCAACGATACATTGAGCAAGACGGGGTTTGGGGGAAGATCTTTGAGGACACATTCCCACAAGAAGATCAAACGTGCGATAGAGCAAGACGATCATTGAAGAGCGCCTTGCGCCAGCCGGTATTCGTTTCCCAATACAGTCACGATCAATGCCGACAGCCATCTTCAAACTTTAAATTTGCCATTGCGAGCATCGTAGACACAGCCATCAAAGATAATCAAAGTTGTGGGTCATCGAAGGCACACACTCAATACTGGAAATGAACAAAAAATATGTACCCATTTTTGTGGCGTCTAAAAAGCTGCAAATACGTTGATTAAAAAAAACTGCACAGCCATGTGACCTTTTTTTTTTCTCCCCAGTTCAGTTTTGGTTTCGGTTTCGAGCAGTTGCGTTTTTTTACTTTAATAAAAATATACGTGACACTGTAGCAAAATATTTATTGGGTAGTCTTCAATCCAATCTCAATCAATCAATCGAGTTTATTGTCATGCGTTGCATCATACAAATTATTGAGAAGAATCTGGGCCCATAGCCTTTTGGCTAGTTTGGGCCCATTTTAATAATAACATATTATAAAGGCAGCACTCTTAAGGAATATTACCGGGAGTATAATAAAAGAAAGAGAGAAGAGAAAAGAAAGAAACCTAAAGAATGACTTGGTTAACTACAACAAGTAATTTATACATTGTATAATAACAACACGCATAAGAAGCACGAGTGTATTCAAAGGGAAGAAAAATATTATGAATTCAATAACAGAATATGCGAGTAAGTTTCAGGATGGTGAGATACATGTTATATTAAGAAAAATATAGTACTTTAAAGCGCTGTTAAAGTTGCATGAATGCCACTTTAAAACCATAAAAGATCGCCTGCCAAAAAAAAAATTAAAAACGAATTTTGCTGGTTGTTATTGTTCCTAACGAGGCTTTGGCGTATTTGGGTGGGCGGCCACGTTTGCCTGCAGAAGCCGCCGTAGATGCAGACGCTGCTGCCGATGTAGAGGCCGTAGTTGTAGACGCGGTCGCTTCACAGTCCATCGCACGAAGCACACCACGAGAACAGATGAAGTCCGAAGCGCACCTTTTGCACACGGCGCACCGGCGGTGACATCACGCTCTCGCACCTGAGCGTGAGCGGCGCGTGCCTGATGGCGTATTTTTATGGCCATCTTTCGGGCACAACGACGCCGCTCTTTCGCGTAATAGTACAAGTAAGGTCGTCCTAGAGGTCTAGGACGACCTCTAGGACGACCTCAAGGACGACGCCGAGGACAGCGTCGTCCTTGAGCATACAATTGAGCGGCGCGTCCCGCTCAATCCTATTTATATGTCCATATACGCCGCTTTTTCGCTCAATAAGACAAGTAAGGCTTTCGCCTTAAAAACAAAAACGTATAATAAAGCGGATTGCCAATGCTGCGGCGTAGCTTAACGCGCCCGCTTTACACGCAGCGGACCCAGGTTCGATCTCCAAGAACGGCAGACGAACTTTTTTTCGAGCAATCGGCAGTATCGCAACGGACGCCTCACACCCTTACGTCAAGTACAACATCGTCAACAACAACTACAACTACCAAAATGACAAGGGACGTCATTTCCAGTCGTAATAAGCGCCCATAACCGTTGTAGCTGTAAAAAAAGGCCTATTAGATGGCGGTAAACGGCGAAACGTTCACGCGTGGGACCTCGCTCCGCGGCGGGTTTTTCCGACGTCGTCGCGAACCGCGATCTCGAATCGAAGCCGCGCTGCCGAGGCGGCTCGGGCAGGCGCGGAGGCCTCGCGATGGCTTGGTCTGGGTTCCGTCGCGTCAGTCGGCGGTCATCCCCCGCCGGGGCCGGCCCTGATCGATGTCTCGGGCGAGCGCATATTCCGAGGCGGCGGAGGATTAATTTCCCCCGGGTTCGGCCCGAAATAAAATTGATGGCTCGCAATTAGAGGGGAGCCCGCCGCGACACGCGTCCCCGGGAGACGGCCCGCCGACGGCACCGACGGGCCCCCCCCCCCCCCCCCCGCTCTCCCAGGGCCATTTGACACCCCCGGCCGCGCTCACTCGCTGCTGCGGACTCCACCGCGGTGATTCTGCGTGCACGCTCACGTGCGCCTGCGCACAGGCCGTCAGTCTGTCTGCCGGTCTCTGTGTGTCCCCGCATACGCTTGTGTGTTTATTCGTGTATGAGTGTTTCTGTGTGTGCGTCTGTGTGTGTGTTTGTATGTGTCAAAAACACACTGTGCTCCCTGAAAAAAAAAACGATGACACAATTTTCTGCGGACAATCCTCAAGAATGCTCCTAGCATGCTTGCCTCATACGAATGCCTGCTTCGAACACGTGTGCAGAAAGTTTTTGCGTGACCAATATGACATACAAAGAAGAAACACGCTTCGGTCACTGTCTGTCTTTTGTATGATGTAATATACAAGCGACCGCCGCGTTACGATTACCACTTGCGCCAGCTCTGCGCTAAGCACCAACATGGCGGCGCCCGCGAGCAAATCTAAAACTGGAGTGTCAATACTTGAAGGTTAGCTTACTATAGTGACCTTAAATAAAGTGTCACGAGCATGCGCACCCAAATTTGTGTAACAACCTAATTATTTTTTTTTTTACTTTTCAGAAAAAGTGATTTTAAGAATTAAAAAAAAAGTTCCATCACCGCTGATCATCAAGCGCAGTTCCAACTCAGCACCGCATTGCAGCACCCGTCCAATTCAGAAGGCTCCTTCCAAAATAAACTAGCCACAAAAAAAAAAAGGAAACTGCAATGAAACTTAAATGAGCAGCGTCCGATTCCGTTTAAGAACCGTTGGTTGCTCTCTCTCTCTCTCTCCCTGTAGCAACAGCCCTTCTTTGTCCCGCCTATAAGAACAAAGGGTAATGACCGCGGAACCGGGCGAGACCAAGCTTTTGGACGAACAATAGAGCAGCGCGCGCAATCGTTCAAAACACAAGCGAACCAAAACTTTTAATGAAAGAGCGAATCGTCACGGTCATAAACGGGCTTTCTCGGGCGGAAACCGACGGACGTTAAAAAGCTACACGAAGGAGTCCAATTCTTCGCTTTTATGCTGCAATTTATTTTATTTTATTTATTTTATTTTTTTGTGTGGGAGGGGGGGGGCGGTAACAATTTGCGACGTTATCAGCTTGTGGGAGACATACATTTCGAAAGATGAAAAAAAAAGCCACGTTAACGGTTATTAGAATGCGACTATTCCGTTTTATAAGGACACGTACGCGCGCGACGAATGGAGCGTGAGTCGCTGCCTTCTTGGGCCTCCTCACAACTATTTTCAGAAACCTTCGTTCTCCCTTTTAACGTAAAATAGCAGCGTTTTTGTCAGCGGTAACATGTCTGGTGATCGCTGGAACGGGCCTGCAACGCGTACGTGAATATATTTATCTCCATCGCCATCTTATCTCTCGTACGATACACGAACTCAACCCGCTGGCGTCAGGCCGGCCGCGGTGGCGCTGCTGTCGGTACCGCGCATGCGCAGACACCAGATTCTGGTCGGAGGAGGCGTCTGCGCAGGCGCCTCCTCCGATTCGATTCCGGTCTCTGCGCAACCGTACTGCCTACACCTGGTGTGGGCTCACGCGGGCCTGTTTGTAAACAGTGTGTTGGTCTATACTCGAGAGTCAACTTTTTTTTTCTTTTTTGCTACGTTGTCAAGGTTAAAGTAGCTTCCGTAGTGCTGCCAGAGCTACTTGCGCGAGTGCGAGCGAATGAGGCGCAGGACGAAGCTAAGTGCTTCAAAAATAGTGTCAGAACTTTGGCGTTTTTGCAGCGGAGTTGTTAAGAACTAGTTTCCCCAGTATCGTGTCCGTCACCAAATAAATGTTGACACAAAACTCTGGACAGCTACCGCCGTCTATGAGCGACGGCGTAAACCAGAAAACCGGCTTGCAGGTTGTCTGGTTGCCGCCGTCGCTCATGGATGGCGGCAACCTTTCCACTCTGGTTTCTACCAGATTGAAAGGCTGAATTTCCAGGCGTTGTCCTGAAAGTTGTCCTTGAGTGTCGTCCTAGGCGTCGTCCTCTAAAAGTCGTCCTTGATGTCGCTCCCACCACAGCTTCGCTGGTCTATCCTTCTTCACCAAAGTGGAAAGGCTGAAAGTTTTGTTTTTGTCTTTTTTATAGATTTTATTTGCTGCTGAAGATCTCCAACAAACATCGCTCGAAATAGTAACTACAATACTGGGCCAAAATTAATTATTTTCGAGAGAGTTATTGAATTTACAACTTGAAATCCTGCGGTTCTTTTGTGTTTTGTTTTCAAAGTGAAAGTTTTTATGGCAACAATGAAAGAGTGACGTCAGCGGAAGGCAGGGTTCAGACTTTGGACCGTAGATTTTGTTGCCAAATAATTACAAGCAGTTTCACGGCGTCAAACGAATGCTTTGGAAGGTCGCTCCAGCACCCGCGCAGCAGAACGAAACAAATGCTGGGCATAGTCCATTTTTAGACTGACCCCATCGACCTGCTGCACGAGCCTGCCTTTCACTGACATCACATGAAACTGAAAAGCGCGGGCACATTTGAACGCTGGTTTTGGCGTCCTTTTTCCCATGCCGATCTTACAATAACTAGTCTGAATTTCGCGATACTAAATAGCATTTCGGAAAGGGTAAAGGCCTGTGATTCCGAAAATATAGTTAGTTGATGTGGCTAAAAACAAATCGACGGAGTAACGCTTTAGGCTTTCGCTTACTATTAACGATACCGAATCATCGGTAGCGCACTTAAAGGGACGGTGAACCGAAATTTGGATTTCAGAAAACAATGCAGGATCTGTATAGGCGGGACGCTACAATCCCTACAGCACTACTCGTAAGGCGATATCTCGAATAGAAGGCCTTATTTTTGGAAAAAGAGGTTGAGAAGTTGAACCAGGCCGTCAAGGCGCGTGACGTCAAGATATCTCGTTTCCTCCTCTCTTCGCTTCGCCCCCTCAAGGCGGCGAGGCGGAGAAGACGCGAGGCCGTTCCCTCTCCTTCTCGGAGAAACATGACGTCAACAAACCTGCCAAATGCGCCTCCTTTTCTTTTAGAAAAATACGGTCATCCGTTCGAGATTTCGCTGTATGAGTGATGTTTTGGTGTTTGTAGCATCCTGTCGCACGCTTTTGCCACCGTGTTTTGTGGAATCCAGATTTCGGTTCAGCATCCCTTTAAAGGGGTCACGAAACGATATCGGGTATGAATGTTCATGACTTTGCAGAAGCGTACTGGTCCTATAGTCTGGCTCAAGTGTACTCGCACAGATCGCCACTGATTCAGAAGCTTCTTTGTCGCTGTAAAATTGGGAGGATAAAAAGGGACTCTTTCTTTCAGTCTTGCCTATGCAAAGCTTGATGACGTATTTCTGAGATCGAAACCACGTCCGCCTGACGACAATCCAGCGCGGCTCGTTGATTGGAAACGAGAACTGCGTGAGCGCTCAACTTCAGCTCGTAACAATCAACACTCGCAGAAATAGGGGTGTCCCATGTGAAACAGCCCAAAACTGAATTTCGACGTTCAGTCTACTGACGTCTAGCTGGTGATACCAACTTTTATGAGCGGGTTGATACCTGTTGGATATTACGTACTAAATAACTAACGTGCGTATCAAAGTCTACACAAAAAAACACTAAAGTTTTCCAGCTGTGACAAAAAAAAAAAAAAAAAACCTTGATTGTCTTGCCGCTCCTGAAATTTGGTATCGTCTGTTCGACGTCGTTGAACTGAACGTCGAATTGTTGTTTTGGGGTGCTACCATATGGGACAGGGGGTGTCCGCCCTATACACACCCTATTTCTGAGAGTGAATGCCTCGGCGGACACTCGGGTAGTGGCTCGTGTCCAACCACTGCGGTGATGAGATTAGGCCGAATTCTAACAGTGCCTGGAGCTCAGGACGCGTTTTCTACATTGATAACCCCAGCGCGTTGGTGTGATTAACGTTGGCGGCATGGAATAGGCACCACGGTCAAGTGGCCGCTTGTCCTGACTCCGAGTTGAGGGGATGAACGATGCTGCTCATATTTCTCGAATTTTATTCGCGACTGCCATTGACTAGAGAGAAAAAGTAGGCAAGTTTATTCGGTTATGAGCGTTAGGGAGTGATTCTAAGTAGTATTTAGCGAAACTAGAAAAATCGCTGTCATGCCTTTTAAAGACTGAATTCCATGAAGCGAATACGCGGCGAAAAACCGACGAACTTCGCCCGGCGGAATGTTCGCCTCGCGGTGGGCAACAGCATTGTTCTGACGCCGCGTGCAGAGCGAACGCCGCAAGGCGAAATTCGTCGCACTTTTTTCGCTCCCTGGAACTTTGTTTTATGATTACATCGGGACAACACGACCAGATTTTTTCTTTGCACGACGTCACGAGTTGTGATTCTGGATATTTATTATGAGTTGCGGACGACAACGTCGATGGTGTGTGTAGAACAAACGGTGGAAGGTTGGACAGCACGGCGAACACTGCGACGCGGTCGACCATATTTCTATTGTCCTATTAGTCCTACTGGCGCGCACCCGAGTAGCCTAGACCCGCAGCGCCTCCGCGGGCCAGGTGGTGCAACTGGGGAAAACAATAACAGACGGAAACAAAAGAGACGTATCGTTGTGATGTCACTTGTGCGCGGGCGTTTTCCACTCTGCGCGCCTGCTTTGACCTCGATGAAGGCTAACTCGAACGCTGTTAAGTGGCTGGGGGACGGACAGGCTGGAGACCGGGTTAGGGCTATAAGGTGACTATGTTTTAATGAGACATGAGACATGACATGAGATGATGGTTGCGTTCGATGGTAGGTCCCATTCCGTCTCCGCCGCACGTGTCCGCGGGTCCCCTTTATAGCCCCGGTGACGTGACGATGTTGCGTCACCGGCGGGATCCTGGTGATTGGTGGTGGCTGCTGGCTTCGATGAAGATGAGGTCCAACAGCCACTCTCATTGGCCGGGAGGTTTATGTCGCCGCAGCAGCAGCTTCTCGTGATGTTGGAGAAAGAGGAAGACGAAGACCCGTTGATGTTGGTTACTTCAGCTGATGTTCGAAAGCCTTGGTTCCGGGTCCTCGAGAGGGTCTCTGCCAAGCGATGGTGTTGCGGAGCGTCCCTGTAAGTGTGCCCTAGATGGAGCACGGCCTCGCCGAGGCTTGGAACGTAACAACGCCAAGCCAGAGATATCTCTGATTCAATACGTTCATAAAACTGTTCTTGACTCCGTTGAGGCACGAAACTAGGGTCAGTGACAAACCTGTGTCTAACCAAGAGGAGAAGCGCAAGTGCCAAATTCTATACGACGCGACTCATCCTACAAAAATACTTTCTTAGAAAAAAAGGCCTCCATTTAGAGAAGAACGGAAACGCGGTCTCGCAACACCACTAGCCCATTATCGAAAGCCATCTGGTGGCGCCTTCTGCAACCAACGCGAGGAGAGGACTTTATCTGGCAGCTGCGAAACAGTGTCTACATCTCTCTCTCTCTCTCTTTCGTCTCTCGCTCTATGTATATATGTATATATATAGTAACGCCGTGTCCTATACCAACAGCATCAAAATTGACGGCCTGATACTGCTCCTTATTTCCATCAATGAAATCAGAGCTATTAATCCCTTTAAAGACGTCATAATGAATCTATGGCCTATCGTGGAAAGCCGACCACAGCGGCGACGTCGTCGACGGAAGGCTGACATTAACAAAGGTATCTCTATAAGGTTGCTATTGGTTGACGTCCTGACTAACTCCCGCACGGCGCTAACGGTACCTGTTTCACGATAACCATATGATGAAATGTACCCTTACTGCCTAATGAACGCTGAAGACGCCCAATGGGTTGCCTCATTCGAGGCCACCCAAATAACGCACAAAAACACCCGCACATTAAGGCGTCCCCCCGGTCGCACCAGCCTCTCCTCAAGACTTTCGAGGACGACTCGTAAGGTTTCTTATCATGCCGAGACCCATTTAAGTTCATCACCGCCGAAAAGCCCAAACACACGTACAAAAAGACCGCTAATGTAAGCGCGCCACCAACACCTTCGCTAGCGCGACGAAACTCCAACACCATTACGGCGCAACGCTTCATTAAAAGGGGGCCCGTATACCGGAAGGAGTGAATGAGGGTCACTCTGTCACCGGTGATGGTATGGGTGGTCCTAACACCCAAGGCACAGCGTCGCCGCTAGGGACCCTCCCAAACCGAATTTCACGGTGGTCCAACAGAAGTTAACCCGCCCCCCTCCACCCTCCCACTACAGCGAAGCCTAACGTTAACCAAAGCAAGCCGAGACCGAGATTTCTTCGGCAACGCACTCAGTCGCTATAGCTGTGCGTTAGTGATGCTGATGTATATATCCACACACACACACACACTCGAGCGCACACATGCACACACAAACGCACACATATCCACACGCACACACAAACACACACATGTACAGACGGACACAAACACACAAGCATACATACACACACACACACACATACACAGTCACATCACACACACACACAGACGCACGCAGACACAGCATACACCACAGATGGACCGAACTCGAGCCTACGGACACAAATCCCCCAACCGGAGCCAAGAAAACAGCCGAATCATTCCCAACTCCCCTAACGGGAGTTGGGGATGATTCGCGGCGTCCCTAACGGGACGCCGCGTTCGACGACGCGGCGGAGGTCAAACCGTAGTGACGTCACGAGTTCTCGTCCGGGTGATTGGTTTATTCTTGGACAGGGGGAGAACTGGCGGTATCTTTTTCTTTTTTATATGCACGGACTGCGGGACCACTTTTCCCTTCGCTGCCGCCGGGGAAACTGACGGCATCTTTTTTTATACGCACGGACTGCGGGACCACCTTTCCCTTCGCTACCGCCGAGGCGCAGCTTTGTCTCCGCTCCATCTTGAACGAAGTGAAAGTCGGATATCCCTCGACGTCCTCGCAGACCGCTTTGCAGCGCGGAAGAAAAAGCGCCCGTTTCCGTTTTACCGCGGACCGCCACGCACGTTGCATTGCACGAACCACCCGCACCAACCCAGCGCCGTGGAACGCCACACCACGTGACTACGCGTGTCCCGCTCATCCCCAAGGTCACCCGACACTCGCGCAGGGCTTTAAGCCCAAAAACATAAAAGCGCCATTTTCGAGGAACGTTCGCTTTGTACAGATGTACGCGTCAAACACGTCTGCGAAAAGATTTTTCTTTTTTTTATGATTAGGGCAATTGTCGTTTAAGAAACAAACACTCATTAGGCAGTAGAGAGTTTTAGGAACACTGTTTGCACATCCGATGAACTGCGCATGCGCGAGTCTTCTGGGGTAGCACATGCGCAGTTCGTAGTACCGGAGGGCCCATCTATTGGCCCCGAGCGGGACCGATTGGAGCGCTGCGATCGCCTCGACCGTGACGTAGGATGGAGGATCACGGATAAGGCCAGCTATTCCGCCTTGCTTTGGTCGGGGCCTTCGGAAGCCCTTCGCTCGGTACTTTCGCATTTTTTCTGTGTTTGAAGCTTGATCAGTACAGGCGTGGATCGGCTTCGGCAGCTGTCGAGCTCAGGGAGCAATGGTAAAGTACTGTTCGGGGCCGCAATGCCGCAGTTACGCGACCGACCCCTGCTTTGCATTTGCTAAATATACATCCTGCATAAAAATCGAACAAGAGGTTCTTTGACCTTTGAACATTATGTGTAGCCACTGGGTGCAGTATAATCAAATTGTTTTATATTTGAGCAATGTTCTAAAACATGTTTTCAAAGTTTGGGAAGCAGGTGACACGGAGGACGATCACGTTGCTCGAGTCTGCGACGCTCGCAGAGTGACACGCGACCAGCACATAGGGCACCTCGGACCAGACAACAACGCACAGCTATGGTTCGCAAAGGGACGGCATTTTTTTCGGCTACTGCATTCTACCGAGGGCATAAAGAGAGACAGGAGACAATTGACAAGATGACAGCGCTGGAGCGGTGCATTCCTGCACTATATTCTTTCTGCTCCGCACGCCGCAGCGTGCTGCTTCACAGCCACGCCATCTGTGCCTCCAGGTCTCCTGCAGTAGCAACGGCCTTGGATCCAACATGGTCAGACATCCATTACTCGCATCAAAATCTCGCCAAGGTTTCAAATATGCTTCGTAGCTTTTCGGGTGTTCTAAGAGATTGTGTCGATAGCTGGAACATATGCCAGCATTACCAGAAGCACGTTTGAGGCTTCCAACATGAATGAGACAGCGTTGCCACCACACGCTGCTGGGTAAAGACGGCGAGGCTTATTACTCTAAGCAAGCAGACGGCGAGCACGAGAATTAGTGTAAATGGCAGACTAATAGTGTCACCTATCGCAGCAACTTGTAAAGTCTGGTTCAGACATGCGTGTTGTGTGTGACCGACTTGTGACCGACTTCAATATGACCACTTATGACTGCTTATAATAAGATTATTGCCACTGCAACCAAGGTCCGTGCAGTGTGTAATCAATCGGACACACTCGAACCCACATGCCTAAACCAGCTTAAACTGTTGATAGCATCAAAATGCTTTTTTCTTTAAGTATAGGACCAGTCTATATGTTCAATCTGTTATAAATAAATCTTAAAAATGGATTGACTAATATTGCTCTAGAACAATTCGGTTTCTCAAAAATGTTTGTTTTTCCTTTGACGACACTTGTTGCAAAGCTTTTCCCGACAAGAGATGCCTAAGAACCATGACCCAAGTGAAGTAATGTCCGAACTCTGCCACCCTTCCGACCTTGCAGGTACCCCCGGGTCGAAGGGCGGGGACAGCAATGGCGGCTCGAGCAAGGAGTCGGAAACAACCGTGAGCACACCCAAGGCCACAGCACAGACGAGCGCCGCTTCGAAGCAGACGACGTACAGCGCCAAGCAGGCACCACACAATGCAAAGCAGACGTCCTTCCCGGCGGACACCACCAACTCGGTGCGCCTCAAGTGCCGGGAGCTCATCAGCAGTGCACTCAAATGCGACGGTGAGTTGGCTCTTTGCCGGGGCCCGGCTCCTTGTCTTTGGATTTGGTCGGCTTTGCTGGGGCAGTACTCTCACGGTCAAACCTCCCAATAGTAAAGCCAGTTAGTCCAGGAAAACGTTTTATATGGTATTCTGTTGCAACATAGAAGGAGAAGAGTTGCCCCTTCATTGGGCCCTCTGCTCATCACGACTGGCGGCTTCCTCCCTCCAGCATTTGCTCTGCTAAACTGAAAATGGTAGAGGGCTTTGTGGGAGCGACTTGCCCCGCTATTCTTAGCCCGCAACAGAGTACGAAGTACCTTAACTATATCGGCATCAGTGGCCGAGCGTGTTAACTAACCATAGCTCGATTTCAGTGAGCAAAAGCTACCATTGCAGAGCCTAGGGATCGTTCCCGGTTCAATCGCCACTTCTACACGTTTCGATATGAATGAGCATCTTACTGCCATATGTGTGCATAATCACTACTCCGTAACATACTTCAAAGACCACGAGTTAGCCTTCTACACGTTTCGATATGAATGAGCCACTTCTGGATGAATTTTTATCTGCAGTGTAAACCAGCTTTGCCATACCTAAAGGATGGACCAACCTCTCACTGTGTAACGTTCAACGTCTAATTGGCTTTGCTTTTGTGTTGTGTGTATGTTTAGGCAGTGGCTGTAGATGAGACATTTTGCCAGCTCAGTACAACTGCTAGCCTGGGGTCTTCAACGTGCTCCACGCAGCAGTGATACGCGACAGCACGCCAATACGATGCAAAGGGCAGGGGTGGGGATTGAGCTCGGGATCCCCGGGTTCCGCAGCGCAAGTTTTCACTCCACATTCTTTGAGATGCTGTGCATTAGCACACTCGGCCACCGGTCCCCCCTTTACTTTTGCCTGTAACGCTATGACAAACCTACTTCCATTTGGCTTGACTACATTCTTATTGTAGCCATATCAGTTTACATAGAGAGGAAAGTTCTACTGTCACTTGTTACACTGAAATGTTGATTTTGTCAGCTTTTGTCAGTTTCGGTAGCCTTAATTTTGCAAGGTGACATATAAAAAAAAAAAAAGACTGATCTTATTTTAGTTTTGTACTTAGATTTTGCCCAAGTAGTGTAACCTGGTGATAATAGAAAACTCAGATCACAGTTAGGCTGAAAACCAGAAGTTTAGAAGTCCCTGCATTTCCAGCTTTTGCACGAGTCTGCACTTATCTGGTGCTCCAGGACTTCTTTGCTATCCTTTAGTAACACCACCCAATAAGTATGGTGAATGACTAGGTACTCAAAGTTAACGAATCTTTAAGTGGTGTCACCACTTAATTTATGCATGGGTCTAATGTGAAAACTGAAGGGAAGCTTAAAGGATAAGAAATATGTCGTTAGTGCATATTTTTTAGGCAGAAACTACTACATATATATATAACTTTTCCTTATATAACGCCCTAACCAAACAACTTGAGATGTGTTAAATAAAAAGAAAATAAAAAAAAATGGTGTCATGTGGAGAAGTTTCTGACCACTGATTTAGCCTGCAGGCATTTCAATGAATAGCATTGATACTTAGCATAAAGCAAGAAAGAGGCTAAGGCTCTGGCTCATGACTATAATTTTTCTGCAAACAGTTCTTTTATAAAAATGAGGAATCTGCATTAAATTAGGTTTGTGAGCGCTAGAGATTGTGTCGACTTCACAGTGTGGTTTTTGCACAAGCTGTGCTACTCTGCTGTTTGACGAAATTTTGAAGAAGCTGACAATGTGGCCAAACGACATTGTCTCTTTGCAGATATGCCAGACGGTTGCGACCTCGATGGATTGGCTGCGAAGATTGAAGAATATATCCTTTCGTGGCATTGTGTGCTGCACTGGCATGTGTGAGCCTCCTAGTAACCTTGCTCTTGGCTCGCGTTCACCCAAAATTAAATGCTATCAGCCTGTAAAATAGTTGTAACCAGGGGCTGAATGTTTAGGGAGTCAAGTCTTCTGTCTTGTTTGCTTAAAGCATGGTACCAAAAGTTGTGACATATGCATGGTGGCAGAATCTGTGAACATGAGAGCATAGCAGGCAACAGCCTAGCTCCGGAAGCCTGTATGTTAGCCGGTTGAGAAACAGCGAGAAATGAGTAGCATTAGAAAGAAAGAGGTCTGCCAAACTACGTGCCAAACTAGCAAAAGGCATCTTTCACGTCTAAACAGAACATTAAGAATTAATTTTGACCGCTTTTGATTTTTTGACAAGCAACCGAAATCTCGGTTACACCCTACATTCTCTGCAATAAGCCTCCGTCAATTTGCGGGCACCCCAGGCGGGATTCGAACCTGCCAGCTGGGGATCCGTAGGCTGGCACCATGCCTCATAGCCACCGAGGTGGCCGTGATCTGAACAGGACACACATTATGTTGTAGTCTCAGCAGGAGTCTCTCAGTTTGGATAATTACAACTTGAGATGGGAGGTTTGGCTTCCTGTTCCGAACACCTATTTTGAGCTGCAGCTGGTCGGTGTGTGCACCCTTGACTCGTTCCCTCCGGCTGTCTTGGTGGGCCACGCACGTATCTTCAAGGAGTTTGGCGACACCAACATGAAGTACAAGAACCGCGTCCGCAGCCGGGTCTCCAACCTCAAGGACTCCAAGAACCCGAACCTGCGCCTCAACGTGCTTCACGGGGCCATCGATCCCGACCGCATTGCTCGCATGACGGCCGACGTGAGTACCGGCGTTGTATTGGTATTGTGCCAATTTCAAATTGGCATTGTGCCGGCATCAGGCTGGCTCAAAGTTGGCATTGTGCTGGCATCAGGCTAGCTCAAAGTTGGCAATGTGCTGACGTCAGGCTGACTCAAAGACATGGTAATAAATAAATGGATATAGTCTATACCTCCCCTCATAACTCCGTGCTTTGGTGGAGTGCCTGCCAGTACAGTCCTGTGTCAGAACAGAATGGATGTGATAAAAGGTACGTCAATTTGATTGTCAAGGTCTGACGTAGCGGCCAAAGCCTGATGCTCAGAGATATACATAGGAAGCAAAAATTTGCTCAAGTTGTCGGTACTAGCCATCGTGTTCCAAAGTGCAATTATAGTAAGCAAGGAATCGTCAATCTCTGGTTGCATCGCATACGTGGCTATGGCATTAGGGCACCAAGAGCTTGTGATGTCATTATTTTATTTCTGAGGGACCTTGGCAAGCAGTACACTGCTTTTCTGTCATGTATGTTAAGCTTGGATCATGTCGTTTTATTTTGCTGGTGAAACAATATCACCACCAGGACAAAACAGTGCGGTCCAAGCTCTCCTACATGACAGAGAAAAAGCTTACTGCTCGCTAAGAACCCTCAGAAATAAAATAAGGTCATTGCAATGTAAAGCTGTTGTGTGTGTAAACAGTAAATTATATGGAATCTTAGAGATAAACAAAGCATCGAGCCTTTCTCGTGCTCTGTAAGTTGGTGTAAATTATTCCTCTCTGTTGTTTTTTTTCATTGTTGTTGCAGCAAGGAAACATACAGAATTTGATTATTTTGATGATATTTGATATTTAAATAAATTGGCTTTCTCTGTCATTTTCCAAAGGCGTTCTAAATGCACAGCCTTTAGAACACCTTTGCTCACGTCCACCCAAAACCGCAGTCTGTCGCACACGTTATGCAGACTACGTGCCGCACCAAACCGATTGTTTGTGAACAGGCCCATGAACTGCCGATCGGCCTCTGTGTAATGGCAGCTGGCTTCTTGTTGCCGCTGGTCTGGGTGCCATCATTTTGCAGCGGTGTCCCTTGTAACCCCCCTCACCTTGCCGTGCCCACCGTTGTCGATCCTCGCCGCTTTCGTTGTGCGCAAAGCCCACAAGCAAGAACCTCAATACTAGTATCTGTAGTACAGTCTACTAGTACATGTAGTTCGCTTTGCTCCTGCCAAGCGCACACTGCCCCCTGCCCCCGCTCCAAGAGTTCTCACCGATAGCACGTGGAACATGCAGCCGGCAAATGCATGCTCCGCGCTCGATGCTCTGTTGAGGCTACATTCCAGACTCTGAGTCGAAAGTGCTAAGAACTGGCCCTATAAATACTCCGCATTTAAGATGTTTCGGATGTTGCGAATTGTTATAGGAAAGGTCCATTGGTTTCTGTGATTGGAGTGTCTATGGTTTTGCTCTCCTCCTTCTTGAAAGGAAATGAGGGTATCCTGTGTGGGGTGCTCGTTGGAATCGAATGAGCAGCACCCGGACCGTCGCCGACTGGTTGCTGTGCAGGAGATGGCAAGTGACGAGATGAAGCAGATGCGGCAGAAGTTCACCAAGGAGGCCATCAACGACCACCAGATGGCGGTGACGGGAGGCACCAAGACGGACCTGCTCAAGTGCGGCAAATGCAGGAAGAGCAACTGTACCTACAACCAGGTTTGTCCTTTGGCGCTCGATTCTTGGATCACCATTCTAGCGCCTCAGAGAACACTACGGGTCTGTGCTAAAGCAAAAATATACTCTGTACGCATCTTGTGAAGTAAAGATTAGTGTTGGTTTCCATGTACCTAACCTTTTAGCACCCCAAGTATCTAGGTATGGCAAGAGACCCTGAAAACTTGTTTGTCTATACCGTTAACTTTCATTAACTCAAAGCTCACGGGGACAGTGGAATGCTTTTAATTAAACAAACTTCGAATTAAAACAAAATTTATAGCGCGAGATTTTTTTAGATTATTTTTATTTAGTATCTACCAAGGAGAGGCTCTCGATTTTTGCTTGCCTTCGCCAATGGAGGCGCACAGCTTTAACGATGCTTTCTAAATTACTAACCTTTCTTAAGAGCCTTTGGCATTTTTTTTTGCCAAAAAACACGGAAGAGTACTTTGTGGTGTCACAAGCATTTTTCCGCCTCATCCTATTTACCTATTTGCTCGTGTGTCAGCTTATTTGCTTGTACATTAAGCATACTTGCAATCGGATAGGCATAGCCAACGCTACTAAAACACTCAGTTGGGAAACTCACCCTTGAAACCTGGGCCGCTGGTGTACACCGAGACGGAGCTAAATACAATAACAGTGCCACCCTTTAGAGATGAGTTGAAACATGAAAGTTGCTTTATATGGCTACCGCTAGAGTCACTAAATGATCCTAGAGTACCGAAACCTCCAGGCTCGAGATGCCAAGATGGCGGCTCAATCTTTTTCTTTACTGTGGTCACCTTAAGCTTTCAGAAAACATGTTTTTGCATAAAAACAAACAGAAAAAACTATTTTTGTAGGAACTTTTATTGGAGATTAATACAAAATAACAGGTGCATGATGTTTTCTAAAATCTTCAGTTTACAAGGTTTTGCAGCGCTATTAATATTGTTTTTATACAACCATGTCTCCCCGGTGATTTCAGGTAGCGCGTCCCGAACTGGGTGCGTCCTAACTTTGGTAGTGATCGCAGCGCGTCCGCTTGGGAGACGGGGGTTAGCATCCCTGAAACCCTTTCCACCGTATATGTTTGGGCACCAAAATGATTTTGGCCGAGTGAAGCCAAAATAGAGGTCACAGCGGACGTTATCGAATGCGATACTCTCGAACTGATAGAAGCAGCCGTGCAGTTCCCCTAGTGGCCGCTGCGGGAGAAATGGCGACGTCGCCATCTCCATTAGTTCGGTTCTCGAGTATGAATCGGTGACACTTTTCCAGAGCTGGCTTTATGGCAGTTTCCCAACTGAGTCGTTCTAGTAACGTTGGGCATAGCTTTTTCGCTAAGCCTACTTGCTCGTTTGCTAAGCATTCTTGTTATCAAGTGGGCTTAGCCACCCCAGCTTGAAACATGTGAACTGAAAGCTCCTGCCGCAGAACCCAGGGAACCTGGGTTCAGTCTTCAGCCTTGTCTGTTTCGATCTGGATTAGCGTTGTACCGGCGTGCAGTCGTGTATCACTACTGCGTGGTGCTCATTAAAGACCCCGCCTAGCGGTGGGACAACAGTGAAACCCGTTTAGAGCGAGCCCACGTGCAGCGAATTATTGTCGATATCGAACTCACGGGAAATTTAAATGAAAATGCATGTAAAAAGTACTTTTTATAACGAACAATATATTGGCTATATCTAGGGCTCCGTGTTTTCGGAGTTTATTTTTCGTGAAATTCGGAGGGTGTTTTTCGGAGTTTATTTTTTAGCAAAAGTTTGGTGTTTATCAGATTTTATTTTTCGTAAATTCCCAATTCTCCGAAATTCGGAGATTAATTTCGCAGTGTTTCCTATTAAAAAATAATAAATAATAACCGGATGCAAACGTATTCCAGATAAAAAATAAAACGCGCTTGTATTAATTAAGATTTCTTCAGTTGAATTTGGCGTTGGTGTCATTGGCAATACTAATTTGTCCCACGACAAAAGTCACACACAAGTGTGACTTCGATAAACGTCGATAACTTAAAATCAATAAACTGCCGGAGGTAGCCGCAAGGAAGCTCATAGTCATCCCATCAATCTATCCCGCGGCCGCGCAGGTGGAGCGGTTAAGAATGTAATAGAGAAGTTTCAACTGCCCCTCTTCCCTATTTTATACAATCTCTATGGTCCCTTGCTTTCACTGTTACCCCCAGAAACATACCCTCTCCTTTCTCTAAATCCCAAATCCCATTATTCAAACTGGAAACCAAAGAGTGGCTCTTGTCGTGACACAAATGGTACGATGACCTGTTTCCCTGAACCAACCTTTACGAGACAAGCCGTAAGGCCCCCTTTTGACAGCGGTCCGAGGCTTGAAAGATAATTATGGTGTCATTTTCCCATGACCTTTGATCCTGCACTGCTCAAATTGTAAAAGAAAAGAAAAGTACTTTTTCTTTTTTTGCTGGAAGGGGTGGGGGGTAGGGCATGGGCACATAACAGTTCGAAGTTTATCGGATAAATTCGAATTAACAAAAATTTTACCGGCGGGTGTTTTTCGGAGTTTTTCGGATTTATCCGAAAACACGGAGCCTATAGCTATATCGAACTTTTCCCCCGGGAAGGCTTCCAAAACGCACTAACAATCGTCTTCTAGCCTCTCCCCCCCCCCCCCCCCCCCCAAAAAAAATGTAGGAGAGAAAAAAAATTTTAAAAGCTCAAGCCGTGAACAAAATTGACAAAGAGAAGTGAGTCAGAAAGGGAGAAAGCTAAAAAAAACACTCTGCACGCACGCACAGAAGAAAAAAAAGTTTATCCCAAAGTGGTTGCTAACGAAAAGAAGTGACTTCGAAGAAAAGATAGGCTAAAAAAAAAACTGCACGCATGCAAAACAAAAAAATAAAAATAAAGCTTTCCAGCGTTTTGTTACAACAGCGCTTCTCAACCATCAGTGTTTTGCAGACCGCTTGTAGATCGGCGGAGATGGTTGAGGACCCTGTTCGTGTGAGGGGAGGGGAAAGTTATATCTTAAATATAATAATTATTAAATAAATGGATATATCTAAGGGCTAGTGTGAAGTAGACCTCTCTAATTGACCTACACACGAGAAAACTCGCCCGAAAAATGAAATGTTTCTTCTCGGCCTGAGAAAATACGAATTTTATTGCCGAACTGGACTGATAAGGCAGGGCTTCGTGGACCCCTAGAATGCCTTCACTTGAGAACCACTGTGTTACAAGGTGGAAGCGAAGAGATGAGAAAGAAGCTTTCGCCTTACAACGAACGCATTGTGGAAGTTCGTTGTAGATGGTTTTGCTATATCGAACTACTTGCTATATCGAACTGATCGTAGCGTTTCCTGCTGTTCGTTATAAACGGGTTTGACTGTACTGCGCTCACTAAATTTCCCATCTACAGCTCACACACCGGATGCCCATATAGGCTGACTAACTTTCGGCTGCATAAACATACACGCAACATCATTATTATTAGTGGGCTTAGCCTTATTCGCTAAGCCTAGATGCTTGTGTGCTAAGGCCTTTGTGCCTGGAAATAGGCTTTACTTACGAAGCCTGCTTGCTCGGAGTGCTAAGTCTTTCTTTGTTTGCCAACAGACTTGGCTCTACTTAATTTTGAAAATAGTCTTGGCTTTGCCTCCTAGTTGCTAACACATACCATTTCCCATGACCAGGTACAAACGAGGAGTGCCGACGAACCGATGACGACCTTCTGCTACTGCAACGAATGCGGACATCGGTGGAAAGTGAGTCCCCTGTGCCCCTGCTTTCTGGGAAGGGCACACTACCACCAAAAGGGGGCAGGCGTGAAATAGGTCATGTAAATCGCTCGTTGGGCAGAAGGCATTCCAAATTTCCATTGGATTGGGGTGGAAATCTCATCTCAAGCTCTCGGGGCAACATTGTTGCCAGAATCGAAAGCTGTAAATGAAATATTTGTTGGTGATTACGGACTGGAAAGAGCAATATATAATCGCTTACCGATTTTTCTGACTCGATGGGGATCGTGCGAAAGTTGGAACAATCAAGCGGTTCGAAAAATTGCTTTAAGCCGAAATGCTAAATTTTCGTGAGATGTCCGCTTGGCACCTTGGTTTGATTATAACGCTTATTTTGATAATTGCAATTTCCTTGCCATTTTATTTTATGCGTTTTGTCGGGCACCTTTGTTGGAGCCATCTGGTGCCACTTGGAAATATTCTGCCGAGATCGCTTCTCTACTTTTACAATTAATAATAAGCAATACAGACGGATGCCCACATTTGGTTGCCACCTAATGGTTATGTAATGTTCACACAGCAGGAAAAGCACCCACTTTTGACCCACAAAATGTAAAAGCAGTTGTTATTTTGTTTTTGTTTTTAGGCTTGTTTGGTAATCATTTGTTACTCCCACTTTTGTAAGTTTACACTCTAAAGTTTAAACTTCCTCACCTGAGAAGACTCTTGCTGTGGCAACACTGATGGACCCTTACATGGCACTTGTGGCAAATAATATTTCCAACATTTATATCTGTTATTTGAAGATATAATTAATGGAACTTAAACTTTTAATGTGGGCTTTACAGCTGTTCAATATGTAGCAATAAAAAAATATTCTTAAATCATCTTAAATAAAATAAATTAGTAACTGCTAGAACCATCTGTTAATAGGTTAAACTTTCTGCCTCACACAGGACAACTTTTTTTATTGACAGAGAAAAATGGAAAACATAGTGGAGAAAAGCCGTAAATTATGAGCACCGATTGCCGCAACTTCATGGAAGTTGATTTTTGACCAGTACCCCACTTGTGCCCAGATTTACCTACCTTAAAACATTGAGCAAGCACCCACCCCAAATTGGGAGATAATCTTGAAAAACTGGCGGATGAATGCTTTTTAGGCCCAAGATGAAAAAAACAAAATGCTGAAAGGACTCTGATGTGGTGGCCTTCTTCAATTTGCACGAGGGTGCTTGAAGAAGATGCTGACTAGGAGGAGAACCTTGGTTTGCTATGCAGGCACTTGATGTGTCCTCTGCTTGGTTTTCAAGCATTTCAAAAATAGTGAATGGGCTTTATTGCGAACTGGGCACATGCTCAGTATTTTACGGTATATCTGCAAGCAATGTTAAGGGAGCAACTCAGTTTGGACCTTGCAAACAATACGTTTTTCTTCTCAACAGTTTTAGAACGTGTAAAAGAACAGGTGTTGCAGTTTTAAAGGTATGGTATGATGACATGGATGTCTTGATGGCTTATTTTAACTTGGTTGTTTCTTTCAGTTAGAGATGTCTGACTGGGCAAGTATTTACAGAAACTGTTTGTCAACATTTTAGTGTGTGTTACTTTATCTTCTTGAGTGCTTACAAAAAAGAAACTTGGCCGAGAAAAAAACAAAAATATTTAGGGGAACTCGTACTAAAATTTTGCCTCTGTAGAGGTTGTGTGTGTGGTGTGTGTACTGGACAAAGTGTTTGCTGCAAATATTTTCTAAAAACTAGAGTGCACATTTTTTTTTCTACTTCTATTGTAAATTTCTTTGGCATCATTGTGGAAAACTTGTCTTTTATTTTACTTCTTGTCTCAGGGTTTAGATTATTTCCTAGTCATTGACATTGTGTGAGTTCATTTATATTCTTACTAAACACACTCTTTGCAGAATCTTATCTACCGCTGTTGGATGGCACCACATTCACTGTGAATTTTATAGTCGTGATTATGTGCATGAGACCTGGGCCATGCAGTCGAGAAAAGAATTGCAAAAATAGTCTAAGAAATGTTTTAAGCTGCAAGAATTCCTGCTTTGCTCACTTAAAACATCACCCGTAACTTGCGGGATAAATAAAGCTAGTAGACAAGGCAGTTTTCTTCTTTTGTAAAATCAAAAGCTGTGGAGGGAAGTGTGCCTAATGTAGCTTAAATAAGCTTGTTCTGAAAGGAGGTAACTCTCACTCACATGAAAGGTAACCTGGGAGGCTGTAATATAAGGTGCTTAAAGCAGTGTTTCAAATGTCTAAAGTGGGCATGTCAACTAAGTAGGGAATTTTTAAAATTTCAAACTCTAGCAAAGCCACAATTGTTCCAGAATTGTGGCTTTGCTAAGCAAACTCACAAGGTCACAATTGCTTTATCAATATGGGTGAGGAAGAGAAGCTTCTAGGAAGAAATTTCTGAGTCGTTCAATCCCTAATTTTTTTAAGCAAATACTCAGCATCCACCAAAAATATTATACCTTAGAAAGTGGAAAAAATTATTCTCAGAAAAGTTAAATTACAATTCTCTCGATGATAAAATTACATTGTTTCTTTCAGTGGCATAGCTAGGCCATCTGGCACCCGGGGACCTTGTCTTTCATAGCCCTCCCCATTCACTACCTGAGATCGCAACCAACCAGTAAAGCGGGGTGGGGTGCCAGGTGCTGCCAGAGGTGGCACCCCCCCTCGTGACTGGGACACCTATAGTCGGTGACAGGTCAAGAACAAAGTGGAAGTTCCTCCCACCTCTTTCCAGTTAAGTAGAGCGAACGCTGGAGAGGGGACGACCTCCTCTCCACCGGTCAATCCGCTGAAGTGGAAAGAGGTGGAGGAGCTTCCACTTCGTTCTTGACCTGTCACCGGCTATAATACCTGCAACCCAGGGCCCCCCACGTTGTTACGCCACTGGTTCCTTTGGAAGTTAAATAACTCGAACCTTTTTCACAAAGAGTGTGTTGGAAGCCGGCGACTGAGATGCCTTTTGAAGTTACTGCATCTCTGTCTTGCTTTGTTGTCGTTACTTTGAGCAAGTCCTAAAAGTGGACTGGAAAAAAGGCAACAAACAAATCAAAACTTGCCTGCTACATTAAGCTGACTCTACTCTGATTTAGAGGTTGTATCTGCCGGCTCCAAACACCCAGTGCATTCTCTACACAGAGATAAGTCACCTAACTCAAGGTTGGGGGAGGGAGGGTGTTGCAAACAGGCGGCTTAAACAGATGTGGTATTTTCAGTCTATAAGTCGCACCCCTATAAACTGCCATTTTCACAAAAAGTTGGTATATAAGTTGCATTTGTATGTATATTTGTACAGCCGACACGGCAAAGCTGCATTCATAAGCCGACATAAGTACAGAATACTGCGCATCCGCCCATTCCCAATTAAGCGCCCATTACCAAGTCTGTAAGATCTGAGAAAATATGCGCAGTACATTTATATGTAAAATTAAGGACCGGACAAGTGCCCATCCCCCATTTTTCGAGATTATCTCTAAATTTTGAGTGGATGCTTGCCCGGTATTTTTCGGTATACTGTTATCACGACATGGGCGCATGCAGGAGCCTGTTTCTATATTCTTGTCAACGAATGGAACAAGAAATATAACCTCCGTGCCACATTTGCGCAGCTAACTCATAAAACGGAAAGTATTGTACTTCTTAAATTTCTTCCCCTATAAAAACTAACAGTACTATGCCACTCGTGCCCCCACTTAAAGGGGTACTCCAGCGTTTTCTTCATAGTCCCCAATTTGCCTGAAAACTTGCTAAACACACCAACAAACATCGCTGAAATAGTGACCCAAATATTTGGCCAAAATAACTTTTTTTGCGAAGTTATAGGATTTACAATTTTGGTCCTCATCGTGTTTTTCAAAGTGAAAAGCTGTACTGGCAACATTGAAAAAGTGACGTCATGGGAAGGCAGGGGTTCACTCTTTGGGCTGTGGACTTGGTTCCCAACTGATTACAAACAGTCTCATGGTGTCAAATGAATGCTTTGGAAGGTCGCTCCAGCTCCCGCGCAGCAGCACGAAACAATTGCTCGGCATAGTTCATTTTTGGACAGCCCGCTCGAACCGCAATTTTGCCATCCCGTGACGTCACGGCAATGAAAAGCGCAGGTATATTCAAATCCTGGTTTTGGCGTCATTTTCATTCGCCGATTTCACAATAACTATTTTGAATTTTGCGATACTAAATAGCATGCCGGAAGGAGGAAAAGATGGCAATTTCGAAAATATAGTAAGGAGGGGTTGCTCAAAAAATCGTCGGAGTACCCCTCTAAGCGAAGCAAAACCTGTACACCTTGTTCTGCTGTGCAAACAAACAAACAAGCTCCGCTTGTAGACGTCAGCTTTTTCCGTTTGAGTGTCCCCAACCTGTTCGTGATCGAGTGATTCGGCTGAAAGTTACTTGTGTTGCCAAAAGACCGCTTTTGTTTTGTCAGTTTTTAGTGTCAGTTGTCTGTTCAGCCGGCGGGACTATCGCCTAAGAGAAACTGAGGTCTTGTTGAAGACCTGCACGATTAGAAAGTTCACAGGGAACCGCTCAGATTATACATCTTTGTGTCCGTGTAATATCATTTCACGCATGTGTCGCGCGACAATGGAAAGTCAGCGCTGTACTGTCGCTACTGTCAGCACTGACCCATTGCCGAGTTAGCATTGCATCGCGTGTATATGCGAGGAAAGGCGTGGTCACAGGCAGCAAAGTGCTGATACGTCACAAAGTCGGTACTGTGCCTATAGATGAGTTACCGCTGTGGCATATCTGTGAACAGGCATTTAGAGGCACACAAAACGCCCACTGGACACGTCGAACTTTGTGTGGCGATTGCGTGGAGGGATATGTGCTAACCGTGTCTGTCCTATGTTCCAGTTCTGCTAAAACGCAGGGCCGCACCAAGCAACGCTGGTTCCCGGGACGGCGGTGAAGAGGCATTCAAACGACGTCCAACGTAAACATGTGTACATACTATTTCCAAAGGTAACCCAGAGGGAGCCTGCTGTTGTTCACCCTCCGTACACTGCTGCCAGTCCAAAGACATGGCCGACGGAGAGGAAGACAACGCTTTCACGGCCGCTCTGAACGTGGGGTCAAAATTGTTTTCAGCTTGTTTTTCTTCTTTTTTTTCCCTTCCTTCTTCGTTTCTTTCACATCACGAGGGCCTTTTTCGTTACGGGGGGATTCCATTGAGTGTGTGTAGTGATGTGCTTTGTGTACCAGCCCTCTATTTGCACTGATAAAAATACATCATCCGTTTCCCTCTCTGGTGCCTATTATTTCTTCTAGGCGGGCGATGGCCGATTAAAGTAAGCTGTGTTTATGTATATGTTTAACCATCGGGAAGTTGGTCAACCCCAGTGGGCATCTGGTATCTCCGCCGTGGATGAAAATATTGCCGGCACAGTACAGCTGCTAGCCTGAGGTCTTTGAAGTGCATCGCACAGCACCCACCCGCATGCCGGTACGATGTTCATCCAGATCAAAAAGGGCAGGGGTGGGGATTGAGCCCAGGATCACTGGGTTCTCCAGCGTGAGTGTTTGCTTTACGTGTTGTGGTGCATTGACACACTTGACCACCTATGCCCTTGTTTGGCCTGTTACGTTTGTGTGGGACGACCAACTGGTCCGTCTGTTGGGCTTACAGCTCGGTCTGTCTACAGTTTACCTGCCGATTTCGGTCTTCTCCTTGACTGGAATTCATTGCACCCAATCTCCCAGATTATTTATACTACAATGTGTGGGAATTTGATCAGTTTGAAAGGTCCTATGATTGAGTACTCTTTTGCTTTTTGCACAAAACCTGCAGTCGATCTTGCCTGGCCGCATAGAAATGGAAACTCGGCAGCCTAGCCCGTCATCTCTCAGTGTCATCACTTTGCTAGATGACACAATCTCAGTTGGGGAACTACTATAAGCGCCTGCTTCAGACGACTGGCTCCAAACCTACTCTCAACTGATCTCAATGTGAAACTGGGCTGGTGGGTACTTTGAGTTTGACCAGGGTGGCACCTTATATTGACTTAACTTGGCTATGGTGGACCTAAAAGTCCTGCAATTCCAGAGCTTTATTTTTTTAGTAATACAGTGCAATTCAAAAGTCAACGTCAAAAAGTCTTTATTTTTCTCCGTTTGGAGAGGGGAGGCAGAGAAAAAGCAATTATAGTAGGTGACAGGTCAAGAACGAGTGGAAGCTCCTTCCACCCTTCCCACTTCAGCGGAGCGAACAGTGGAGAGGAGGTCGCCTTCTCTCCAGCGTTTGCTTTACTAAAGTGGATAGAGGTGGGAGGAGCTTCCACTTCGTTCTTGACCTGTCACCGACTGTCGTGTTGCTTGACGAGCCTCTGCCCCCCCCCCCCTACACCAGCAGAGAAAAAATATATACACATACACACATTCATACAAATTCACAATCTCTACACCAATAAAATAAAACAAGTGAGCTAAATCGTACAATCGATTCATACTTTAACTATTCAGGAACGTATTTAAGAAAATCATTAACAAAAACAGAAAGTAGATCCTTCTGAGTTCCACTCAAAATATTTATATTCAATTCAATGCAACAATTTAAAAGGCGCGGTAGTGCATATCTCGGCATTTGATCGCCGTAATTGGTCCTGGAGTGCGGTACTGCCTACGCATTTTCAGAACAAGTGTTTCGTTTATAATGATACCATATATAACGATGTACCGCTTATAACGATCCATTTCTAGAGTTTCTAGACTGGAAATGATGTTTTCTAGACCAGGTGCAACGATATTTGGTTATAATGATTGAAATTTTGGGTTCTCTCATTATCGTTAAAAGTGGATTGCATTGTACATAGCTTCGGTTATGAGCACTATCCCTCCAGCATGTACTTGAGCTTTTATGGTATTTATTTAGTTTGATTACCATTGACATTGGCATTAAACATTCTAGATAAGCTCACCTGGAAAATTGTGCAGACCTACTACTAGTCGCAAAACCTTGAAAGGGTTTAGTGGAATTGCAGAGCCCTTTCACTTCACGTGAAGATGGAGGACCGGCGAAGCTGTTATCTTTACGACGTCTAGGACGATGCCTAGAGAGACGAGCGTCTAGGACAACCCACGAGGACAACTTTGAGGACGACCTCGAGGATGACTTCTAGGACGAAATCAAGAACGACCTCAAGGACGACTTCGAGGACGACCTCAAGGAGGACTTCTAGGACAACCTCGAGGACATCTAGGACAACCTCAAGGACAACGCCTAGGACGACCTCAAGGACGACGCCTAGGACGACCTCTAGGACGATGCCTAGAGATGATAACAAGGGATCAGGACCTCGCTATCTAATAATGCCAAGGAAGGCTGACTCGTGCTGGTTGCCCCCTTTTTTGTTTTTATTTATTCATACTTGACCCCTCTTTTTGTTTTTATTTATTTATACTTGCCACGACCAATGGGGAGTTTTCTGTCGACAGGTGAGGACGCATTTTTTCCCAAACCCTAGCGTATAACAGCTTTGCTGTAAAATAAATCAACTCTTAATAAATTAATAATTAATAATTAAATTCTTGAAGTGTGCAGTGATGTGACTGCTGCACCAGACTGCTCCAAAAAGCTTACCCTGCTGTGTTGCACCAAAATCGGGAATCTGTACTAACATCAGTGGCGTCACGAGCACCCGGGGCGGTAGCACGCCGTGACACCCCCCCCCCGTTCTCGCATGGCCTGCCGCGACTCCCCCCCCCCCCCCCCCTTCCCCCACCCTCCCGCTCTCGCGCGCCCGGCCGCGATTCCCCCCCCCCCGCTCTCGTGGCCCACCGCGACACCCCCTGAGCGCTGCACCCGGGGTGGTCCGCCCCCCCCCCTGTGACGCCACTGACTAACATTATCCTAAAAGTTGTTTTCGCATACTATGGAAATTTATAGCTCAAATGTCGCCACACTGATGGATTGTTACAACTGACTTGTGCAAATTTTCAGAACTTTCGGTTATTGCCTCGAACAATGTGGTGTACATTTTTATCTTTGTGTCAAACACTCGCAGTGCTTGGAACTTTCGCAACATTCCTCATTGATTGTGGTCTGTTCACACGGGTTAACTCTGTTGAGTGTCCTCACTGCGCAGTGGTACACTGCCGAGAAGCCACACCCGCGACGTTGACATCGCGATTTTGTGTAGCTCGCTTCGCCGCAGCACAGCCTCGCGCTGAGTGGAGAAGCCCTCCTCCAGAGCGGGCATGTGCACTCGCACGTGTTGAGCATCAAAAAGAATTTAAAAAAAGGGGGGGGGATGAAAATTTGTGTCAATACAACCTTACCGTTTTGTTTTTTTCAGAATAAAATTGATGCTAGCACATGATAGACCGCGATATCCTAATGAGGGCATGTTTCGCGATTTGTTTTCAAATTAGATATTTAAATCTAGGTGTGGCTGGACTAATATAGTATAGGTTTTATTTCTATGTGCGATCAGTCGTTTAGCTCCACCGCTGGAGGAGGGCTCTCCTCTTGCAGTGTCCACAAACATCTAACTGTTTGTATACAGTGTAAATAAAGCTTATATTAAAACTAAAGTAGATTTAGTAGTGAAATGGAAGCTTGGGAATTAACCTAGAGTTCAGCTGGATTTTTAAATGCATATTTATCGCCCATGTACGATATTGCATGATCACAAAACTCTCCATGTGAAATGTCATTTGCGTAATTGAATCAGATTTTTTTTATTAAAGAAGTGAAATTTTATTGCAATTTTCAGAACTTGTAGCAAACATTCGATTTGGTGACTCAGAATTATACGTCCTTGTGGCAAGAAGCGGTTGCTATGCCACGGCTCTGGTGGTCCCGAAGTGGTAACAAATGACGTCACAGAAGCAGAAGCGTCCTGCTGTCGGATGTCGCGATCCTGGCGGTTGGTTGTAAAACTGCTGGCGAAAAGCACGAGCGAACGCGAGTGTCGCAGTCGTCGCCGCGTCACAATTCCTGGCTGCAGAAGGTTCCGTGTACTGGCACACTGCAGAGCGACCTCCAGCAGGACAGGCGTCTGCCACATCCAGCGTCGCTGCTGGGACACCGCCAGGATCGCGACCGGCGACGGCGTGACACTTGTATGACGTCACCAGGCGGAAATCAATGGCAGTGGCGTACCATACTTGTCTTTGAGGGGGGGGGGGAGGCAAATTAGACACCCCCCTCCCAGGGTCGGGGGCGGTGCCCTTGGTATCCCTTGGGCGCCGCCGGCCAGTGTTTGGCCTGCACAGTGACGGCTATTTCAGGGGGGGGGAGGGGCAAAACACATGCCTTGCCCCCCCCCCCACTCTGTGAACTGAGGGGGCAGGCGCCCGCCTTGCCCCCCCCCCCCCGGTTGGTACGCCCATGATCAATGGACCGCTTTTTGGACTCTGCAAACGCACCAATCGGAGGCGCGTTCCAGGCACCATACTGGCGGCGCAGGCGGTACGAAGCGCCCAGTATGGTGCTTCGCTATCGTCGCTAGCGCAACATGGCGGCGAAGGCGTCGAAGTGTTTGATCTTGGGACAATGTCGCTGGCTTCCTCGACATTTTGTCGAGCTTGAATCATCGCAGCCTTGGAAAAAGCAGTCCCCATCACTCCCCAAAACGAAAAAAGCAAGTTCTGCGAGCGAAGAACCGGATACACCTCGCCGAGTGGCACGAGCGAACACGTGACCCTCCTCTCCTCTCCCGGCTTCTGATTGGTCGAACGCACCGCAACGCTTCGGAAGGTTGAGCGTCGCGCTACCGAGCGTTGCGAGAAGGCGCGCGTCGCACCGCGCAAGCGACCGCTCCTGGCCGCAAGGACGCCGCAATGCACTCAAACGAGAATGTTCGTCGGGCCTGTAGACAACATAAAAGATTGTGTCAAAAAGTACTTGAACTTGACTTTGAAAGTGCGTTGTATTTATAGTACTTTACTGCAAGTGCATTGCGCCCGATGTATACCTACTACTTTAGGGTCCATGAAACGAATTTTGGGTTCGGATAAATCAGTTTATATTGGAATTTTACTAATAGCAGATCTTTCAGTGGGCCAAAGAAAAAAGGTAGAGAGTCAAAAGTCTGACTTTCAGTGCGAAAATTTGAAAACACAGCGGACTATTTCGTACCTCCTCCCCTTCGTAAGCTCTCTGCCTTTTCACTGTGATACATCCGCGGTCCCAAAAGCGCGTCATCGGGTCCAAACGCACGTTACACGAAACCGGACCTCACTTAATCCCTTCACTCCTAAGCTGACATTGTGGTGGAAGCTACGCGCTTGGTGGACCAATCAGCCGCCTCCCTTTCATCACCTGACCTCATTCTCTGCGCGTGGGTATGCGCGAAGGAGCGTGATCACATGGCAAGTGTGGCTGGCCCAACAGGCACGTAGCCTCCACAGCGCTGTCAGCTTCGGGGTGAACGGGTTGGGAAAGCAACTTTGTCTGAATTTTGAGCGACGGGCTAATCTTCTAGGGGGACAATGGCTCTGTCCGGGTACACAATGCAGATTCCGAGCAAGAGGGACTCCCCTCTTTCGTCTTCTTGAACTGTTTGGTGGAATGCGCGATTTATGAGTTGAGGAGGAAAGCTAAACAGGAAAAGGTTGGAAAAGCGTTTCATGACCCCTTTAATAATAATAATAAGTTTATTTCCATCCTCAGTTGATGGACGAGTCCTCGACCGCCTACAAGGCGCAGAGGCAGCCGCAAGAATGAGGAAAACAAAACAAAACTACAAACAATACAAGATGACTAAGGTATTCCTAATATTTTTTGATGCGGTCAAAATGGCAAATGCTCTTATTTAGAAGAAAAGTAATCGAATATCTTTTAGGGACAATTTATTCAATTTATATTTTTAGGGGCATAAAGGTTGAGCAATTTTGGAATGGCGTACTTTATAGCATTAATGTGCCATATTTTTTTCTTTTTGTAATCACCTCCCAGTATTCAGCGCGACGGGTAGAGCTAACATTGACATTCTTTGAAAGCTCCCCAGGTTTCTTCTAAAAGTCGGTATTTCTAATTTTCTCTAATTTTACGCTCATACCAAGTCTATGATCATACAGCGAATGTATGTTGATAATACGGAAATTTTTAAAAAGGTCAGCTGTGTGACTGTGAGTCATATAAAACTGGCAGTGTTTTTTTTTGTGTGTTTTTTTTTTGCAACAGGTGTATTCTTTCCAGGTTTGTAGAATTTGACATGCCCTAAGAGTTATATAGTTTGACCTGTTCTGGTAAAATATAACGGTGGCGATGGGCGTACCAACCGAGGGGACAAGGGGCGCTTGCCCCCCCCAGTTTTCAGAGGGGGGGGGGGCAAGGCATGTGTTTTGCCCCCCCCCCCTGAAACAGCCGCCTCTGGGCAGGGCTAACACTGGCCGTAGGCGCCGAAGGATGCCAAGGGCACCGCCCCCGGCTGGGGGGGGGGGGGTTGGTTGCCCCCCCCCCCTCAAAAACAAGTTGGTACGCCACTGATGGTGGCGGTTTAATATGCTCACAACTTGTGATAGTTTCGAAATAATGTAAGAACTATGACAACCACTCAATTGGGAAACTGCACTGCTCTGCTTTAAAAAAGTGGCTCCGATCCGTACTCGAGAACCGAGCTAATGGCGATTGCAACGCCATTTCTCCCGCAGCGTCCACACCGGGGACTGCATGTCGAGCCGGGCAAGGGCCGGTGGCGCCATCTCGCAGGGCCATCTCGCAGTATAGCTATGTAAAGCAACTTTCATTTTTCAACTTGTCGCTAAAGGGTGGCGCCGTTATCCTATTTAGCTCGGTCTCGGTGGACGCCAGCGGCCCATGTTTCAAGGGTGAGTTTCCCAAATGAGGGTTTTAGTAACGTTGACTATTACTGTCCCACGAAGCGTTTTCTGAGAAAGTAACGCCGAAGCTTAAAAGAATTCACCAGCTCGATTCTGGTCGAGTTCAAAAAAATGTTCTTTTGTGGTAATAACCAGTTTATATTTTAGACGAAAAAGCGCCGCTTTTGTGTTTTTTTAGCATTTATTTGTAACGAATTAATTCGACTCCATGTTTCTAACCCCAACAACGTGAGACCCGCCATGTCAAATAACATATCAGTATCCCTGACTGAAAAAAGTAAACTCGTATCGTCAGCCTCGTTAATAAATTTAGCGTTTGAAGTAATTTTTACAATATCATTAATACACACACACACACACACACACACACACACACACATATATATATATATATATATATATATATATATATATATATATATATATATATACAGCAGGGTGTTTCACGAAAGGTGGACAAATTCGATATTGTGAAAACTACGCGCCGCAACAAAAAAAGGCTTGTGTCTTTTTGGTCCTAGATAGGGGTCTATTTAAGAAAATTATTAAAGTCCGAGATAATTATATTGTTAATTATTTTTCCGTAATTGACTTTTTTAATATTATGTTTAATGGCATAGTTTCAATTAGAAAAATTGCTCAGCGTCATTGAAAACCACTAAATCAACAAATTGCAGAACTATAGAAGGCACGCGACAGCATTTTACGGTTTTCTGAAAACCGTATGAATTCGACGGGTTTTAAGTTTCGGTTTGTTATCGGAGCGCATCTCATCCCGGCGGCACCGCGCCCCGTGGAGAGATAGTGCATCCCACCTCTGCTGCGTCGCGCGACGACAGCGCAGCAGAGGCTGGATGCACTATCTCTCCACGGGGCGCGCTGCCGCCGGGGATGAGATGCGCTCCGATAACAAACCGAAACTTAAAACCCGTCGAATTCATACGGTTTTCCAGAAAGCCGTAAAATGCTTCGCGTGCCTTCTATCGTTCTGCAATTTGTTGATTTAGTGGTTTTCGATGACGCTGAGCAATTTTCTAATTGAAACCATGCCCTTAAACCCAATATTAAAAAGTTAATTACGCAAAAATAATTAACAATATAATTATCTCGGACTTTAATAATTTTCTTAAATAGGCCCCTGGCCCAGGTCCAAAACGACACAAGCCTTTTTTTGGTGTGACGCATAGATTTCGCAATATCGAATTTGTCCACCTTTCGTGAAGCACCCTATATATATATATATATATATATATATATATATATATATATATATATTAAAAGAAAAGGTACTACGTTGTGGTACACCAGAACAAATAGGCTTAACAACGGAGGAGTCGCTTATTATATTAACATACACACGGTGCTCTAGGCTGTCATTAGTTACAAAGCGTGCCCTCGGGTACCGTACGTGTCTAATTTTTATAAAAGTCATATGATTCAGGCAATCGAAGGCTTTTTGTAAAATCCACGAAAACTCCAAGAACCATTTTGTTTTCTTAAAAGCTTTGCAAATATAATTTTTTTTAACCAGTAAGGCCGCCTCAGCTGACATTTGCTTTACAAACCCAAACTGTGAAGCAGTTAACAAGTTATGTCAAACGCGTGTGAAGTACGCTTTCAATTAGCCTTCGGGAACACCGGTATTATTGAGAGTGGTGTGTAGTCATGGGCGTATCAACCGGGGGGGGCCGGGAGCGCTTGCCCCCCCCCCCCACTCAAAAACAAGTTGGTACGCCACTGTGTGTAATTACCCATATCATTTACGCTTCCTTTTTGTGTAGTGCAGACACTTTAGCTATCTGTATCCTCTTTGGAAATACACCTGCAGCTAGTGAAAGATTAAATATAAAGGTCAGCACGGGAGCTAAGAAGTGAACAACATACTTTACCGGTCTTATTTAAATACCATCCACATCCCAGCTTCCACTATTTTTAGGTTGTAAAAAAACGCTTATTTCTTCCGATTGTTCAACCGGCTCTAAAAATATTGAGTGAAAATTTCTTTGCTCATTAAATGGAGAACACCGTTCATTGTCAACCGTACTCGCAATGTTTACAAAATGATCGTTAAATGCATTCGCTAATAAACACCGCATTAGTTCAACGCCATTTAACACAGACCTGGTTGTGACTCAAGATAAATTTTAACGTTACACGTGGCGTCTGTACGTCCTTGCGCTGCCTTAAATACATCTATATAATAGCGTTCTGTAGTACGCCGCAACTTTTTGTTAAGCTGTTACAATAGGCTCTAATTACCTTGAGATCTCTTGTTTCTAGATTTAGCTAATGTAGCAAACAAAACATTTTTGTATGAATTTCGCCGAACAATTCGGGCGTTACCCAGGCTTCCTTGTACGTACGCTTGTTTTTATTTATTTTTTTTTTAGGGAAAATACGTCTTATATAGTTCAGTAAATATTCCCATTAAAGTTATTATAGGCCCCATCTGCAGAATGTTCATCAAGTGCACTATTCCAATTCGAGTTTGTAACTGCGACGGGGGAGCTTTCTAGACTATCAACAGTTACTTTCTGAAACAATATCGGTTGTGTTTTGATAACTTTTGTTTGGATATCTTTAACAGAAATCAATACCTACCACCAGTATAACCTCTCATTTACTCTGTGCTTTACGTCAAGTACTTTTTAGATGTGCTTTACCCAACACTGGCGGCAGGTGAGTTTGTTTTAATGCGCTAGCATTAGAACGCTCGTTTGCACGAAAACCCGCCGGTGTCAATCCGTTCGTCCGTTTGTCAGCGCCGTGCGTTTGTCAGCGGAGAGGGGGAGAGGAAGGCGGGCGTAGGGGCGGAGACGCTTGCCAACGATCAGTGCTCTCGGCACATTTTCGCAGTTCATTGTTGCAAACACGGTCGACAAACCACGTGACCCCAATCAATCAGATGGAAAAAGTTTATTGAAATCTTGGCACACTACAAAGTGACGTTTCTTCTGCTGTGTGGCCTAGAGTTTGGAACTTGCCGGAGTCCGAGCTATGCGCCCCGGCGATCTCGGAGGCCATGGTATAAAGTCGATGTTTGAAACGCTTTTCCAACTTTTTCCTGTTTAGCTTTCCTCCTCAACTCATAAATCGCGCATTCTACTAAACAGTTCAGGAAGACGGAAAGGGGAGTCCCCTCTTGCTCGGACTCTCGTTTGTGTACCCGGACACAGCCATTGGCTACGTTTACAATGGGTGCGATAGCAGCGCATCGGATCCAGTTAGCGAATCGGACCCACTTCAACCATGCACTGCGTTTACATGGATTTGGATCGACCAGTAGCGGCACCTCGTGTCGAAGGATCACAACGCAAACCTCGTGACCTTTCGAATGTTTCCGAGGTTTCCGGTTTGCCTAGTGGCATGCAACGCAACGCTCCAGTGATCCCTCCCTCGAGCACTGGATTCGATCCGCTAGCGGATGCATGGAGAGTCTTGATTCGGATTGCCCATCTCAAACCACCCCGTCCCAGCGGATCGGATCGGACCGGATCGGATCCGATTCGATCCGAGCCGTTTACATGGACCGATTCGATTCAGTTAAATGGATCCGATGCGCTGCAGTCGCATCCATGTAAACGAAGCCACAGTCCCCCAGAAGATTAGCCCGTCGCTCAAAATTCAAACAAAAGTTGCTTTCCCCACCCCGTTCACCCCGAAGCTGACAGTGCTGTGAAAGCTACGTGCTCAATAACCAGCCACACTTTTGCCACGTGATCACGCTCTCTCGCGCATACCCACGCGCAGAGGATGAGGTCAGGTGATGAAAGGAGGCGGCTGATTGGTCCGGCAAGCGCATAGCTTCCACCAAAATGTCAGCTTAGGAGTGAAGGGAATAAGCGAGGTCCTCTGGAAGTTGGCCCGGTGACGCGCTGGGGGACTGCGGATGTATCACAGTGAAAAGGCAGAGTGCTTACGAAGGGAAGGAGGTACGAAATAGTCCGCTGCGTTTTCAAATTTTCGTACCGAAAGTCAGGCTTTTGACTTTCTACCTTTCTTCTTTTGGCCCACTGAACGATGTGCTATTAGTAAAATCCCAATATAAATTTATTTATTCCAGCTCAAAAGTCTCCCACGGTGGCAGGGGGTTTCTGTTGTGGTTTGTCGACCTTGTTGGAACACGGTCGACAATAACATGGATTATTACAACATAATTCATGTTCATACCAATGGGTTTAGTTCTCACTTTCGCCGCTAGGAGCGCGACGGTTGTACCTACTCTCCAATGGGGTCTCAGACACCCCGTCGAAATCTGTGAGGGGGTCTGAGATCCTCCGAGATGCCTCTGACTTTAAGCACTGGATTTTGGGACACATTTAGTGCTGAAATGGGGACAAAATTGGGACAGGAAATGCCAAAGCATCGGGACACTTTCCGGAACAGTGTGCGCTTGTGTGAGTACGCTCAGAGCGTTTATTGGCGTTGAAATATTTCTTCTGCTTTTTTGATTACCAAAACACACGTTCTACTCTCGTGCGTAGAAGGAAATGCTCAGGAACATCTCAAGTGAATGTTTGCTTAGGCTGTGCCTTTTCTCCGTTAGCAAATTCTATCGGAGAACGATCGCTCCAAGCTTCCGCAAAGACAAGCGGCAAAAACCCGACTTCCTCGTTTGGCATCCAAGTCATAAACGCCATTGGGAGTTTTTGTTGAACGTACCCACTTTATGTCGGGGGTTTTCTCAATCGACTTACTAAGTTTATCTTACGCAGAGCCGTCCAACTTCTCTGCCAAAGAATCCAAGGTTCCAAACTGCGTCCCTACATCAAGCCCCGCAGTCTCCAGCCTTGCAATCTCGTTCGATATATACTAAATCCGTACTTCTCGGTACTGTACAGCTCTCTGACAGGAGCGTCGCTGATCACAATTTCTTGCGGCAGCTCGGCGGCACCAGTTAAGGGGTCATGAAACGCTTTTCCAACTTTTTCCTCTTTAGCTTTTTCCTCAACTCATAAATCGCGCATTCTACCAAACAGTTCAAGAAGACGAAAAGAGGGAGGCCCCTCTTGCTCGGAATCTGGTTTGTGTACCCGGACAGAGCCATTGCGCCCCTAGAAGATTAGCCCGTCGCTCAAAATTCAGACAAAGTTGCTTTCCCCACCCCGTTCACCCCGAAGCTGACAGTGCTCTGGAACCTACGTGCTCGTTGGGCCAGCCACACTTTTGCCACGTGATCACGCTCTCTCGCGCAGAGAATGAGGTCAGGTGATGAAAGGGAGCGTCTGATTGGTCGGGCAAGCGCGTAGCTTCCACCACAATGTCAGCTTAGGGGTGAAGGGTATAAGTGAGGTCCGGTGCCGTGTGACGAGCGTTTGGACCCGATGACGCGTTTTTGGGACCGCGGATGTATCACAGTGAAAAGGCAGAGAGCTTACGAAGGGGAGGAGGTACGAAATAGTCCGCTGTGTTTTCAAATTTTCGCACTGAAAGTCAGGCTTTTCACTTTCTACCTTTTTTCGATGTTAAAATCCCAATCTAAAATGATTTATCCCAACCCAAAATTCGTTTCATGGGCCCTTTAATTTCTTCACAAGGTCTGCCACGGTCCACCCAAGGCTGGCCCTAGGGGTGGGCGACCTGGATGGTCGCCCCGCCGTCAGTTTAGGGGAGCCGCCGCGCCCTGCTTTTTAAATTATTTCAGCCTTTTTTTATTTATTTATTTGAACACAGCGCCTGACACGACGCTATTAGCCCCGAGAGCGAACACAAGCGCCGCTGCGGTCGCCGCGACCTGATTGGGTCAGGTGTACCATGACGTCAGGGGAAGGACTCCGCTCCGCGATCTCGCATCCGGCTCGCTTCTTTGCACCGGTTTCCTGGTTTGGCGTTGTGTGCCGCAAGCTCTTCGAGGTGCGGGACCTCGTTTACCCGGTGTGCAAGACGCTGGGTTAGGCCGATATTGACGTGCTCCATACATTTTAAAAACCTGCTTGTCACTTTTGCCTTTATAATTGGGTTTCAAACCCCGAAAGCTATCGGCGGAGGCGATTCCGTCGATAAACCTCCCCGTCCGTCCACTCGACACAAGGCAATCCTGCGAGTGGTCGGTGAAGCGGCGGCGTAAGTGTTTCAGACCCTGGAATTCCGTTCCTTGCATGTTCATGATTTAGGAGAATATTACATATACCACTTTGCAGGCATTTGAAATGGCATTTATATCAAAGGCCTTTGGTAGGTCGGCAAATTAGCTCGCGTCCCCGACTCTGCGCGTGCCGCTCTGCATGCGCTGGTTCGCAGATGTTTTAAAGCCCCTGGGTCTGAAGGCCTTTAAAGTGCTCGTGGAACAGAATTGGTTTACATAAATGTAGCTTCTTCGTGAATTGATGATATAGTTCATACACGTATGCAGGCATGTTTTATTTTGTGATGGTACTGTCAAGACCGGTTATAGCGAAGTCGATTATAACGAAATAGTGCTACAGCGAAACGATCACGATTTCCCATTCCCTTTTGCACTTCGTTATAACCGAAGTCGGTTATAACGAAATAGCGGATATAGCGAAGTGATTTCCGATTCCCGTTGACTTCGTTATAACCGGTCTCAACAGTAGCAGGAAAAACTGCCGAATTGTCCCCCGTTGCCTGTATGAGATCTAGTGAACTGCCCCAAATATGCGCAGCTATAGTACTCTAATTTGGAATGTTTATACTTTTTCCTGACATTCTTTCTTTACTCCATCCTTGGTACTCGGAAAACACACCGTTTACTTTGAATTGTCATTTCCAAATAAAAGAGACACTGCTGCAGGTCCCCAAAAGCTTTCTCAGCCTCCAAACTCCCTACAGCTGGACTCTCTGACTACAGAGGAAGACAGGAGGAACAGCAAGCATTTGAACGGCTGTCCAGTGGTAGATGCTGCACTAGTAGAAGAAAATGTGGAACCTGTAAAGGGCGACAGTTTGCGCGAGAAAAGCTTCAGGTAGTTTAGCTTCAGGACGATTCGGTTTAGCTAAAATCTCAATTTCAAAGCCTAAGGGACTAATAACGGGCTAGACACCTTCGCTTACGTTTGTTGTACATTACTTGAGGAATGATATAAACAAGTCGACAGATACCACCAGTGGAGTCCATTGAAATACTATCCGAATCCAGCAAAGGTCAAATGCGAGCAATGTATATAAATAAATGTTCCTTCTTTTTTTACTTTGCCCCTGTACTTGGGCTGTCTGCACTTGTGATTCTCTCTCCATGACTCAGACTGTATTTAACATGTTGCCCCAGGAGCATGCAGCTTTGCTGCTTCGGCGATCTTGTTTAAAAACAGATACAAGAAAGACACGAAATAGTATACATAACCTGCCAATTCATTCATACCCTCAGCAGCATGCCACATTTCTTTATTTTCATATACCAGCTGCGATTCATGCGTTGCCTGCCCTGTCAACCAACCCTGAAATGTTGGTCGAAGTTTCGCCTGCAGCTACAGGCCTCAATAAATACCTCAATAAAGCCACATATTAAAATGTACACCTCTTACGAAAAACACGCACAAAAAAAATTAAATAGAAACGAGCCTGCCGACAGCTAACGTCGTCACAACCTCAACAGGGCGAGCGGGGCGAGTCGGGGGAAAATTCAGTCCTCGCCGTGATGTGCACCCCGGTTCGCCGTAAGGGGGTGCCACGCGAACTTCTCGGGGCTATCGCCGTTCGTTTTTCGAATGCGGTTCTCGTCTGACAAAACGCGCGTGTTTGGCCACATACTCGCATGTTTACTAACAACGTGATGTCGTACTATAGTAGCTAGGGGCGTATAAAAAGGGAGGGGTCGTCACGGCCGGGGTTTTCTCAGGGCGCTTGATGGTGTAAGGCCGGCCCTGCTGCCGCCTTGCCGTGGTTTCCTGCGTAGTAGTGATGGGCCGAACTTTTGCCGAATCGAAAGTTCGGTGCCGAATCTTGGGATTCGGCAAAGCCGAACCTTTGCCGAACTTTTCTAAAGATTCGGCAAAGATTCGGCAAAAATACATTGTTACCAGACTCGTTGATATTTTGTTTTTTTCTGGCGAAAAAAAGGTTTTATGTTTCTTTTTTTCTTAACTTAGATGCAACATGTAATGCATATTGACATAGTTATTACTAAATAAGGTGATATTCTACAAGATAATTCTATCGGTGTTGTTTTTGTGTGTTTACTGGCAATTTTAGTGACTCCTTGCAGAAGTGGCGTGACAACGAGGTTGGGTAGAAGCGAGCGTGGCGCAGTCACGAATCACGCTACGAGAGTTTCGGTTTTGAGGCATCATCAGCGCAAGCCTGCATGTGTGTGTGCATTGCTAAAATGAAGGCAATAATGCTGCGTTCTTGCTTTCTCTGGGAGTCACCGTTTTGTGCGCGAAAACGAATGCAACGGTTGCTGAGCCTTCACCAGGAGAGAGAATAATAATATTGTAAATATGCATGTTCTTCGATTTGAGTCACTTGACGTCAGCTTTGCATGAAAGTGTGCGTCCCATATTAGCAACGGTCTAGTTTTTAACCTTTAAAATGCCAGTTTCTGGTGTTGGGACACACACGAACGTTTCGGAAGATAGGGAGAGTGAATGTCGGATGTGCAACGTCGAGCATTATAGTTCTGTGTTTAGTTTTATGCAGATACATGAAAATCGCGAAATAACACTAATTGAAAAATCAATATTATTTGTTTTAGAACACACTACTCCTGAGCCGAAAACAGAATTGTTATAATTGCGAGGAGTGCTTTAAAGTAATTGTCGGCTAATGTCTCAATGTTTCAGAATGCACCGCATCATTTGTCACTTGCGCAGTGGACTGCGTAAATTACTGGTCGATCTTCTATTCTTGAGGCAGAAAATATTGAAGAGAACCACACTCGCTCACACACGCACAGTTGCCGTGTTGCCGACCCCACACCGCGCCGTAACCACTGGTTGTACTACACTGCAAAATTGTTGTGTGCATGTTTATACAGCCGGAAGTTAATCTGCCTCAGTGGGCGTCTGGTGTCTCAGCTGTAGATGAGCAATTTAGACAGTGCGGTACAACCGCTAACCTGGGGTCTTTAACGTGCACCACGCAGTAGTGATACACGACCGCACGCCGGTACGATGCTCATCCAGATCGAAACGGGCAGGGGTGGGGCTCGAACAACACTGCACGATGATAACCGCACGACTGCACGGCGTCCATTTGCAATCCAAGGCTCCGTCGCGTTCTCGAGCGTGCGCAGATATTTGCCGAATTTTTGCCGAATCTTTGCCGAACTTTCCTGCAAAAGTTCGGCATTTGCCGAACTTTGCCGAATCTGAAGTTCGGCAGATTCGGTCCATCACTACTGCGTAGTACATTGCTGCCCTTCGAAACGTGCTCCATCGGCTTACCAGTCTTCAGAAGTAAGGGTAAATTTGTAGTGGAGACGAAGAACGAACGTTGCTTCGCGAATTTTGAGAGAATTTCTTTCATGTCAGACACAAGCGAATTTACCGTAAGGTGCAACTCTCGAAGCTACTCTGCCACGCGATGGAGAGCGTGAGCATTGCAACATGCTTTGCAGGGAAGGCAGCGGGCTCATATAAAGCAGCGCATTCGGTTTGAACGCCGTTGGAGCCGTTGTCGAAATAATTCTACGCTGGCTCCTTGCCAATGCAAAAATGGGTAAAGGCACATGCAGAGCGTGAGCAATGCTAGTTAACGTGATTTGCAGGGAAGGCAGCCGGCTCATATAAGACAACGCACGCGGTTTGAACGCCGTTCAAGCCGTTGGCCAAATAATGCCACGCTGGCTCCTTGCCAAAAATGGGTGAAAGGCACATGTATACAAACGTTTCAGTTAAGTAACTGGACACTTAATGGACAATCGGGACAATATTGAAACTTTCGGGACACTCAACGTAAACTTGGAATGACTCGGGACAACAAAGTTGAGGAAAACCAAATGGAAATTGCTCGTTAAATGTGTACTGGAGCTGACACTATCCTCGGGACACTTTTCAAAATCGGGACATGTCCCGGAAATCCCGGCTCTAGTCATGACCTCTGATGGCGAATTCCATTGGCTGTTTTGGAGCGCGCCGGGATCCGTAGACCACATCCGAGATGGAGCACGCAATCCAAATGGAGTCGCTCCGCCCCCGGATCTCCAGTGGAACTAAGTGGAACATGACCACTCCTCCGGGATCGGCGGATGCGGATCGAGATCTGAAGTTGGAGTTTGGAGCTTTTCAAAAACGACGAGTGGAACACGTCCGTCTCGATCCCGATCGCCCAGTGAAATAATCGCGCTCCAGAAAAGTCGATCCCGGCGCGCTCGAATTTTTGCGCATATCACGGTGCCCGTCATATGCACAAAATACATGCTCTAACTATTTCACATACCGACCGCAAATATGTAGGCACTTATAATGACGCGGTACAAGCTCTTCCGTCCTCCAAAGAGGTTTGCCGCCCCGGTTCTTCTCATTCATTGCATCACGCATCAACAAAAGGCCGTCGGTTGCCACGGACGTCTCATAGAGGAAGTTCATGGCCCTAATGTACACGGCGGGACCAATGGACCGGTGTTGGATGGACCGCGTCATCGCCTCCTGCTGCGATTGGTCAGCTCTGCAGCCGCTGACCAATTGCAGCAGGTAATGATGTCCGGTCTCCCCGTCCCGATTGGCCCCACCGTGTCGATTAGGGCCTCTGCACGAACGTTTTTGGGAGGGCGAACAGATGTCCTGTCTATGATGACGAGGGTCGGGGAAGAACGTCCGGTGGGGACTGACGGTCTTGTTGAAAGCGTTATGGACATTGGAATGGCTGCGAACTGGGGCGGTCACCTTCTTTGGAAAGGGAATCCAAAAGCGGCTCCTCGAGCAACGTTTCTAATTTCCCCTTGCGTCGAATTTAGACATATGTAGGTGCATCTTAGATTAGTGTTCTGCTATTTCATCAAGGCGTGCACGTTTCAAACGCCAAAATTATCGGTTCTTCCTTTGACAACCAAATCCTGTAAGAACTACTTCGCGCAGCGCATGCATAATGCCCAACACTTCCCTCTTTTCTTGATGTGACAACGAGTAGTAGTAGATACTGGTGTCCTTTGATGACGATTTCATTGAAAATAAAAGTCCGAGGACACCTAAGCACTTCTTAGGAGTTGTGAATGCGAAAGCATGCTGCTTGCGACGTATTCATGCTTCCGCCTCGCTTTGTCGAAGGGCCTCGTCCTCTTGCCGCCTGAGACGCTTTGAATCGCGATCCGCTTGCGCCTCACGCTTTCTAAAGGCTTTGTTCCGTCTCCTAGCGCGTTGCGCCGCTGTCGTTCCGCCCGCCGTGTATTCGGAGACTTGACAACGATGGTGGATTTCGCTGCCTGCCTCCTCGCTCGTCGTGCTGCGTCATTCCGCTTCCATAGTTCGTCTGCGGTGTGCTTGCGTGGACGGGCAGGTTTCGCTACTGCCGAGGTTGCGGCCGTCGACGATATAGATGCTTGAGGCGCCGCCATGTTCTTCGGCATCGGGAGGAGCAAAAGCGGCCGAGCTCTCGCCACCGTGTTCCTCTTACCGGCGCGTAGAGGGAGCCTGTACAGGAACTCTACCGGCACGGGGCCCGCAGCGCCATGGGGTGGCGTTTCTTGAAACTATGACGCGCGCCAGCCAATGGGAGCCTCGTTCCTTGAAACTATGAAGCGCGCCAGCCAATGGGAGCCTATCCATCAAATCGCTGCTAGAGACGACAGGCGTCTCTCCATTGGGACAGGGGAATTTGGGTGCCGTTTGGCGCGGCTTCAAAAGCTGATAACGCCAGTTCGATCCATAAAACAATTAATGCTTCTGCATTAAAAAAAAAAGAGCAATACTACAGCTTTGAAAGAACTCAAAGGGGCACTAAAGGGGTATCTGAGGTCGTCTATTTATGGTCATAACTCAATCTACGGCGTCCAGGCAAGAAAACCCGAGGTTAGATTCATACGCGTCCGATTTTCTTATTAAAAAACAGGACCCAAGATTGCGACGAGATCGTTTTTCTGCAATTCGGTGAAGAAACCAGAAGCCGCCGTCGAACGCGCGACAGGCTACAGTCAAAAAGTCAATCGTGAGCGATCGCTTCCCGCGTGGCAAGGGCCGACCAACGGCCGGACTGAGTGCTTTGAGGCAGTGACAGACGGTCCTATGAGCCTACACTCACGATTGCCTTTATTTCCGTTTCCAACTACATCGCCTAGAACACCAACAACATACAGCGGACTGATTTTCTAATGTCTGCGATACGCGAGTGGGAAGCGATCACTCGCGGTTGGCTGTCGCACGTCCGATGGCGCCCTCTGGTTTCCGCGCCGAATAGCTTCAAAACGGCCGTGTAGTGGTGTTTGATCTCTTTTTTATAGTCTTGTGCGAATAGCGGATTATGAGTTCGAAGCGAATTTGAAGCGAATAGTCGTTTTGGCCGAATATTTTCGATTCGAATATCGAATAGTTTTTCCACGCCTTTCACTACCAAAGCATAATGCTTAGATGAAAACCCAGCTAAACTTGTGAACGTTGTTCCACTTGTTCATTTATAAGTTAAGTTTAATCTATCTATATTTATGCACTGTGACCTCAGAAGGGACGAATTTGAAATAAAATGAATCTTCTAGAGATGGCCAACTATACCGAATCAAGTGAATTTACAAATCTTGTTATATAAAATATTCTTTCTTTAATCTTGAGTTAAAAACAACTAATCGCGCATGCTGAACGCAGGATGTAAAGGCATCTCTGCCTAACATAGTATACTCTTGCATAACAGTCAGTTTAATTTTGAAACTTTTACTACAATGTAGAAACACATTCACAAATTTTCCATTTATCTGAAAATACATCCGGCACACGCGCACCCGGCGCTTTGACTGTATGTTTTTCTTCCAAGCACGCAATTGCGATATTTATTTATGCTTTTCCAGGTGTTTATCGCGGCGGTTACCCCGCTGAGTGCGCTTCTTACCGAGCAACGATGCAGCGCTGGAAAGCAACACCTGCGGAGCTGCTTCCGCGGGTATTGCTTCTCCGCAGTGCACTGGTGCTCGGTATGAAGCGCACTCAACGGAGCTAACCTGCCGCAATCGGGACTTCGAAAAACGCGAATAGTGCAGTCTCTTTTCGAAGCGAATAACGAATGTAGTATTATTCGAAACTACTATTCGAAATTTCGAATATTCGCGCAACCCTACTTTTTTAACAAGAAAATCAAACGCCAAAAAATAGATTATTTTTTTTAATCTTTTGAGTTTATAGATTGAGTTATGACCATAAATAAACGATCTCAGAAATCACTTTAGTGCCCCTCTGAACTCAATTACCCGACTATCAACTTTTGTTACTATTGAGGAAGTTGGGCGTTCCCAGTCAGCCGATCACGCCGACCACGCACACCTTGTTCAATCATGATTTGTTTCCACCCCGATCGAAAGACGTGCCATCCTTGTTTGCTTTGGCCATGTCGGTGAAAACAAGAAAGAGGCGCACGCTCTCTCCGTAGCAAGAAAATGAATATTCAAGTACCAATCGTCTTCGTTTATTCGTTTGGATATTGTTTCTTTATTTCCTGAGTTTATTATTAACTTTTCTTCTTTCTCCTTTTGTAACACGGGCGTGCGCATATCGATATCTTCTGCCACGTACCCCGTCCCTGTTTGTTGCTTTTTCTAGAAAAAAATACATCCTGCTGCCCATTGCGTGTGCAATACAGAATAAAAAACACGTTCTAGCTGATGCGAGGAAATCGCCGTGCTGTACCACGAACGGGTCAGCTGGGTAGAAGTCGCCTGAGACGTACCATTTGTCAAAAAAAAAAAAAAAAGTTTATTTTTTATTTTTGTAAATATTTGGTACGAAACAAGGAAATACGATATCCTTCTACTGTTCTTATTTATAGTTACGTCGCGCGTTGGGTAGTTTATTATCAGTGTCGTGAGTGGCTGTCACGTGTCCCAGTATATATACAGATTTTCTCTTGCGTTCCGCTTTTCCTCCTTGTCGGCTTACCACTAAAATTATTTAAAAAAAAGAAAAAGAAAAACAAAAGACAGACACAGGAGGTGCCGCGAAAGAAGAGCTGAGAGCACAATGCGAAGGTGTTTTATTTATTATCAAAGTCGTCCATCAGCTCTGTGTGCTGCTCGTTGTGGAAATAAATAAATAAACGCAGAAGAGAGCCTACCTCTTTTACCTGTTCCGCCTGCCCGCGAGAAAAAATAAGAAAAGGTTGACCGCTTTTGGATCATACGTGTTTGCAATGTTTTTTTGTTTCTTTTTGAGCGGGCGACTATCACGGTCTTCGTATGCATCGCAGCCTGAGATAGACACGCTGAAAAGGAAGAGCCGGTCTGTGTTTTCTTTTTTACTCTTTATTGTCCGGAGAGAGAAAAAGGCGCTTCGTGATCGAGCTCGGACGGAGAAAAAGAAAACACGTGGCCGGAAAATCCGGCGCGCGCCAACCGGCGCCTTCCGCTTGCTCCTACCAAGCCTCCCCACTGTTAGACGAAACATGGCGGCTAGTAACCACGTGGTTGAATCGCCAGCACGTGATTGGCGGCTGAGTGGCGGCCCAGCAGCGAGCGTGAGTTTGCCGCACTCTCTGTTTAGTGGGGTGCTCGCTGCACATGGTGGCGCCTACCTCGCGGGCATAAATGTAGAGCAGACGACAACTGTGTCCGGCGTCGTCGCGGCAGCGCAGCGACGCGTCCGTGAAAGTCAGCGGCCCCTCTCCCTTCCGGTTAGGCCTAAGGCTTCTCGGTGCATTTTTCTTATTCTTCTCCCCTTCCGTACGTTTTCACTCGGAGCGGCTCTCCGCGTTTGGCCATGGGATTCGACGAGCGTGCTACGTGAACGCCGTGGATGCCACCGGCAAGAGTCTGCGTGCTACTGCCGTGAACTCCCGATCGGTCCGAAACCAGTGCGATCGCGTACCCTACGACGACGTCGACGACGACGACGGCAACGAGTGCGGCGGCGCGAGCCGCGGTGGATGTGAGGTGTGTGATCGGGATGGCCTGAAAGGAAAAAAACGCGAAGAGTGAAGCGGGCTCATCGGCTGTGTGTGTTCGTTCGTGTTGATTCCGTGCCGTGCGCCGCGCTCTCCCGAAGGTGACAACCGTTCCCCCGAAAACGAAAGTGGCTTTCACCACGCGCGTAGTGATGTGAGGGCGAAAACTGGCCAAGCCACGGTCAAGGAGTTGGACGGACTGCCTGGTATCCGTCGAACGGGCAGCCGCGTCGGAGTGCAGCGGCGGTGGAGTTCGCCGGCGTCGCCCGTCGGTGCTTTCGGCGGCGGACCTTGCCGTGCTCGGCACCGGGGCCTGGTACGGCTCGTTCGGGTCGCACGCGCCTCCCGGATCCATGGATCTGGGCCCCAGTCTGACGGAGTGGGTGCGCGAACAACCGCTCAGCATCCTCCAGCTCGATCCGGCCGATCGCGCCGTCCTCCGCATCGCAGGTAAGCCGACGATGATGAAGCAGCGCCGCGGATGATCGGTTTGCGTTACGTTCGCTCGGTTGACGTAACAACGCCGGTATTGGAAAGCATCCGTGTAGTGTTAGAGCACGGTCAACTGCGTCTGCGACGAGCCTGATAGGGATGTCGTCTGCTAAATGACCTTCCACTAATGAGCGTCGTCTGTTAACTCCGCCGTTGATCGTTTGTGCGTGAACGCTCATCATTTCACGCGCCGCGTTTTCCGAGTTCATTCATCTCGATTACCAACGCGTCAAATATTCAAAAAATGCATCGATTATTTTCTGATATAGCGTTTATTTTCCGGATTCGTAAATGTGCCTATCAAAGTGGTTGACGTCCATTGATGGACCGCAGCGTGACGTTCGTCAACGTAGCTTAGCGTCAGCTGTCCATCTCGTCAGTTACCCGCATTTCGGTTCACGCGTCGTGCTCAGAGGAGGGGACGGTTCGACAGTCATTTTGTAGTCATTTTATTTTTTGCGCGAGTCTAATATCGATTCTAGGCGCCACTCGAACGGGCGCGGCGGTTTCCAGGAACCAAATATCGATCAAGTGCGGTCTCGCTTGCTGCCAGCGCGACAGTTCTCGTCGCTAAGCGTCGCTGTTTATAAATGCGCGTAAGTCCGGTCGGTGCATAGGAACAGACCCCGAACGTTATCGTAACGAAGCGTAAATGCTTCACTTGTTAGCAGCGTGGAAAAACTAATTACTTACATGCCATCAAGGATTGCAGTAGACAACCGACGGACGATTCATGGTCGTCTGGTAATATGAAGTGCGGCTAGCAGACGAACTTGAATCGCGCGAACCACTTTCATATTTTATCGCTTTTCGTTTGTGCTGGCGCTCACTTAAACTTTATTGCTCCCTGGGTTTGTTGACAGTTTTAAAAAATTTTGTTGCTCTTACATGACATACGATCGCTGTTTTGAATAATAATAAAAATAAGAAAAAAAAATAATGCGCTTGCGTGCAACCGTTTTTCTTTGCCCGCTTCTTTGAATGCCTTATTTTTAGAGCGTAGCCTTCATGCTAGCGTGTCCATTCCTCTACTATTATTGTTATTTTTTAATTGGGAGGTGGCTTTTTGTATTCCTCTTTTCTTTTTTTTTCTTGGTATACATTTGATAGCAGCCAACATTATAAACAACAAAAACTGCACACACGCACGAACGATGTTTCGAAATGTGTGTCTACTCGTGTTCTCAAACTGTTCTTTATTTTTTTTTTTAATATTTAATGGTTACGTGCAGGTGCATTTCTTCCTCCGTGGTTTCGACGGTTCGATTTAAAAACTTCTCAGCGCCTAAAATATCATACTCGACCTTGAATTGCAACTACCGCGTTTTTTATTTATATATTTTGATTTCTGTTTATTTTTTTATTTTTTTACTTTCGTGAACGTGCGTGTAACTTTTGTACGCGTGCGAGGGGTTACGCAATCCGCAGCGCGCGAGAAAAAAAATAAAGTCAGCGATTACCCGTGATTAATGATGAGCGCGTCTCTGGGCGTGCCCTTTGGTTTTAACAACATGACGATGCGATCTTTTCGCGGCCAAGGCGCACAACCATTGTTATTCCATCAATTTGCTGGCATAAAGATGAGCTCGATTACATTGTGATACTGCACCATTTGTAAGAAAAGAAACAAAACAAAACATAGAGAGAAATAGTGGGTTTCCTCGTGGTGATCTTTATTTTCGCGGCGAGGAGATGGGGATCGGTGCTATCGCAGCTCGGAGCACGTGGAGCGAGACGCTCGCGTTGCAGAACCCACGGATCTTGGTTTTAATTCCCACCCCTGCCCGTTTCGATCTGGATGAGCATCGTACCTGGCGTGCGGTCGTGTATCACTACTGGGTGATGCACGTTAAAGACCCCAGGCTAACGGTGGTATACTGGCACTGGCGAAAATTTCTCAGCTACAGCTGAGCCACCAGACGTCCCATGAGGCTGACGAACTCTTCGTTGTCTAAGCATACACAACACAATGCGGAGAGCAAGTCGTCTGCTTCTTGCGGAGGAGTTTCAGTGACGTCAGAACGACGCCGAGCTCTGATTGGCTTTGATTGAACGGCTAGTAGGCAGACCACAATGCTTAATGCCTGAAAATCTACACACTTTTTTTTTTTCGGTCAACCAATAAGAGCTTGGCTTTCTGACATCCTCGGAACCCCTGTGCATGAAGCCGACGAACTAGCGCTCCGCATTGTTTTATTACGAGACGTTTTGGTGGCGCCTTCTTGTGGTTCCTACCCATGACGTCGCGACCAGGATCATCAATTGCGAATGACAAGTTTGATGATGTGTGTAAGAGGCACGTTAAAAGCTCGGAGTCGTCGCATTTTCTTTTTAGGTCATCATCGTTAAGGATGACATTCTGATGACATTGCTTTTATTTCCGTCGATGAAAGCAGAATTAATGTTACTAAAAAAGGCGTCATAGTGAGCGTTTAGCCAGTCGTGGAAGACCCAGCACAGAACGCTTTTAGTCGCACACATTGATAATTCGGAGACGTATCCCATATTGCACCACCCGCGATCGACGCTTGGCACAGTGGCAACATAAGTGAACACTGGGAGCCAAAATTACGTCACGTTAGGACGTCATTTTGCTGTTTATATTCATGGACACGCTTACGTTGCATGAAACGCCAGCTGTTGTACGGACGCTTAGTCGACAGCGGGAAGTCCTTATTAAGTTGCCGTCCATTGTGTACGCTGCTGTGGATCGGCAATTTGGCCAGTGCAGTACAGTACAACTGCTAGTCTGCAGCTCTCTAACGTGCATCAGGCAGGATTATGTTACATGACTGCACGGCAGTACGATGCTCGTCTGCATCAAAACAGACAGGGGTTGGGGATCAAACCCAGAAGATATTCCCCGCTTGTGCACCTGTTGCTTTTGCTCCACGTGCTCCAAACCGCGTGCAATGAAAAAAAAAAGTTTGTGTTTTTACAGCGTAAAGGTCGACGTACACTTCGCGCTTTCCACTTTTGCCTGCCTCTTCCTTTCATATATCCTCTCTACTTCTTACCTTGCCCCAACTTGGCTCCTCTCGCAGCTGAGGAGATGAGTTCTAAGAGGATTATTTTCCCCGCAGAAAAATTTGGCCAGTGCAGTACAACTGCTACCCTGGGGGATCTTTAACGTGCATCACGCAGTAGTGATACACAACCGCACGCCGGTACGATGCTCATCCAGATCGAAACGGGCAGGAATGGGGATTGAACCCAGGATGTCTGCAGGTTCTGCAGGGAACTCACGCGAGGGAAGTGGATTCTAAACCACGCACTCTCACCTATTCATTGTAGGTTTGTAGATTATCACGAAAATATTTTTTTCTACAATGTCATGCGCGTATGACATCCTTGACTGTCATTTATTAAACGCCTGAGAATTTTCACGTGTCGGTGCGGTCTCTTTATTGTATCCTCGTGGTCAGGTGCAAAGCGTCTACTTTGTTATAGGTTCGAGAAAGTCCGTTTTTTTTTCTTCTCACAGTGTATTTTACCTTAATTGTGTCGGTGTTGTGTAAAATTCACTCGATCTCACTCCAGGTTAGGTCTTGTACTTTAGGCATTCGGAAACCTACCTGCGTCCAGCTTGCTCTCACGTGATACGACGAGCAGGAGTAATTTGGATCCACTCGAATAGCATTAAGAACACAGCCTCTGTGTGTCCATTTCGGGATTACAACTATGACCATAACCAAAAATAATGTTGGCGGGTAGTTGTCACTCGTCATCGCTCTCCAAACATGTGGCTTCAGTCCCTTACTGCTCACTCTGGAGCATAATCTTAGGAAAAGTGGCTCTGCCAAGGGCACGGGCTCTCCGAACTTTTCGCTCGGCGCGGACTCTTCCTTGAATGGCATATTGCCGCACCATTGACGGCTGTTTCGATCTGGACGAGCATCGTACCGGCGTGCGGTCGTGTATCACTACTGCTTGGTGCACGTTAAAGACCCCAGGTTAGCGGTTCTACCGCAATGGCTAAATTGCGCATCTACAGCTGGGAGACAAGTCGCCCGTTGAGGCAGACTAAGTTCCGGCTGTATAAACATGCACACATCAAACTTTTTTTTTGTCCATCCTTCATTAAATTACTCTTTACCAGCACCCCAACACTTGGTGGAGGTGCGAGGTGAAGTGTTCACTGGAAGAATTAACACACATGTTCGCTCTTGACCTGGAGCCGCGTTTACGAAACTCGCTAAATTACGTCTCCAACTGAAGAAAAAGGGGAGGAGAGAGACTTCAGGTAATTTTATTTCGCTACCACCTGTGACTGTAAAACGCCTTCGATGCGAGTTCTCTTCGATGGAGTCTGAATGTATCCCTTCTCTTCATCTTTTACCCATTTTACGGAATTCGTTCGTGTGTATTTTCCTGCAACGAATTCCATTGAAATAGCCGCCGAGGAAAATCTTTCAAGGCTCCCTAAGTGAATTGCACACACGAATCCCTTTGACGTGCGCTCTACAATGTAAGATCCAGCTCTTGTCCACATTTTTTTTTCCCTCATATATTCCAGGCCCATTCAAAGTCGGTTTCTATCATTTTTTTTCTGACGGTTATGCCCACTTCAAAGTACCGGTCCGTTTCAAGAAGTCATTGGTAACCCGCCAGTCTTCACAACCAGTTCTCCACCCTCTCTCCCTCTCCAACTTTATTGTTATTATTATCATTTTTTTTGCATCCATCACTAGTTTGAGTGGCTTTTTTTTTTCTTCTTCTTTACTTCAGATGACCTTCACAGGGTTCGTCATCACATAAAATATGCCCACCATGTAAAACAAAAATGGAAACAACAACACAATTTTATTTGTGTATCTCGAAAGTTTCTTTCCTCGAATATCTGCAGCTCTGGGTACAATTTGCTTACCTGACGTTTGTGTAGAATCTTTATACGCAGCGTTCCTTTTGTATGTAAGTTTGGGAGAGGAGGTATGTCTCACAGCGATAAATGAAAAGAAAAGAGTAAAACAAGTACAATCAGCAACGAAGAGAGAGCTTGTTTGCAACGTCGGATGAATAGACCCTTTTCAAAAGTCCGTCGAGCAACATTGGCAGTCGCCATTGCTGGGACACGAAGCGCGTGATTGGCCCCGAGTCCTCGCCGAACGCTGACGTCAGCACTCGTGTCCAATACATGCACTGCACCTCATCACATTTCTCTACACTCATCTAGCACCCTTCGGAATATGAAGGGTGTTCCATCAACACCACCCCACTTCAAGTTTATGGAAGGGTGTATTTCTCGAAATGAGGTGCTGAGGGCTTGGGTATAAGGGCTCCGATAGGTGTAAGCCTCTGGAACACTTTCCACACCCTCGAGGGTGTGAATATTTCAGCGTGCGTGCATTTTTACAGCATGCCAACTCTTTGTGCGGAGAATTGCCCGTCTGCTCTCAGGAGCTGGGGTTGGCTGTGGACCTGCACGTACGCGAGAGCCCCCTCTTTCTTTTTTTTCTAAAGAGCGGATCATCTGCGCATGCGCTGCTTTACAACCACCGGCTCGCCGTGACGTCACAATTAGAGATGTCGCGAACTTTTGTCCAAACCTCGAAGTTCGACCGGTTCGGCGAACCTTCGAACGTTTTGCAAAGTTCGACGAAGTTCGACTTGAGGACAGTGTTGTCCGGCTTCTACACGAAGATTTCAAATTTTGCGAAACAAAAATGTAAGAAGGTAGTTTGTTTTATATTTTATAAAATGGTCACCAACGTTTACAGAATATAAAAGCAAATAACAGATCCTTCTAATGATTGCGTTAGTTAGTAATGCGAACCAGTGAAGCAATTCATCGCACAATTATTGCACTTTTCCTCCGCCAGGTGGTGTCGGCCCATTTTCAAATTTTCGCGCGTGCGCACGACAGTCGAACTCTGAACCTCGGCAGGTTTGCGACATCTGTAATCCCAATCAATGAGTATTGTCAACTCCGGGTCGACAGTGAGCAGGTACTCGAAGTCAGCTTGCAGATGGCATTTTGTGAAGCACGGGGAGTCGCTCATTGGCCAGGATCTGCGAGAGCTTAGTGCGATTGGTTCTGATTGCGCGTGCGATGTATCTACTTTATTGACGAGTAATATTGCTTTGGTAAGGAAAGGAGTCATGTCCTCGCCATTAATTTGTTTTCCGCACGTTGTTTTTCTGTTCATTGGGGATTACCTTCCGTGAACTTCGTAAGCAGGGAGGGGGGGGACCTTCCATGCTCTTCCCGTTGGCGAGAAGTCAAGCGGGAAAAGGAGAGGGTTTCAGCCTTACTGTGCAGGATTGTGGAATTCAGCAGCCTCTGATCGTGTCGTCACCACTGCGCGGCTTAGTCGATCGCTGTAAGAAAAAAAAAAAATATAGACAATCCGAACATTAACGTTTTCTCTGTAAAAAGCAACATCAACAACAAAGAAGTTGAATATGCGAGACGGATAACATACAAATATGGCGACGAACACGTGTGTATACTGCATTGTAAGAAAAGAAGGAACAAACGCTAGCGTTAATTTTGCAGTCATAACTATATCTTTGCATTCCAAGTGCAAAGTAAAATAAAAAATAAAATAAAAAAGGATGTTGGAATTTCGTGCGAGCTCTCCTGAGTCCTATTTTCGATGGGAATTCTCCGGAGGTTCGCTTATTTTTAGCCGTTTCGTCCCATTGAACTCGGAACGGATGAATGCATCAGTGCGGCCGGCCAAATCTTTCGCATGCTTGGGCGTCCTTCGTGAAGATCTGTGTTTATTGTGTCTGCGTTTAAATATATGCCCGCATTGTCTTCGGCGTAAACGTGCGTGCGTGCCGCCTCCTCCTTCTTTGCTCGCGTTTCGCGTCGACGTCGCTGTTTTCTTATGCAGAGTTCTTACACGCGCAACGTGCGCCTGCACGCGTGTGTGTGTCAGAACTTTTGTTGGTACTATGGGATCTTGTGTTTTCGCTGCTGTCGGTTGGAAGATCCCGAGCTGTAGCTTCGATATGTTAGCTCTAATTTTTTTCCTCAGTTCATAAATTTTACATGTAGTCTCGCCTTTTGTTTTTCCCTCTTTCTCTAATTGTTTGTAGATTTGTTCTTTTACGTCGTGAGCATTACGTGTGCTTTACATCAGTACTTTTGCGTTTCTTTACAGTGTAGTTATCTCAGATTGTGGTCCGATGCACGATGATAAGGATAAAGAAAGGTATAATAATATTTTGCCGGGAAGGGTGGGGCTGCAATCAGTAATACAAATATCATTAAAAAACGCGATATGAAAAAAAAAAGGAAAGAAGTTTTCGAATAATTTTGGGAAAGCAGGTAGGTAAACACCTAACCGATGGAATCCTTTTTTTTTCTATTTACTGATTTTATTTTATATAGGTGTGGCACTGTCCGTTATGCGTGGCACATCTTTCCAACCATTAAACTCCAATTAAAGAAGCGAGGTTCACGAGAAGCAAGCTACCATCTAACATATATTGAACCGATCAGTAGAACTGTTCCGTTCCAGGCATTTTTTCCCCAAATACCGCTAGCGCTTTGAAATCGAACAAAGTTCCTGACACTGTCTCACCTTGAGGCAATTATCTTCTGCTGAGTAGTCGCTTTCCTCGCACTGTTTCTGTCTATTTATTTTTGTGCTTCGCTTCTCATTCCGTTCGGAAGTTCAAGCTGAATGCGCCGACAGTATACCAGAAACACACATATTTAATAATGAATGGATGGATGAATGAATGAATGAACTCGTACATCTCAAACCACGGGGAGCGTTTTCAATTTAATGGTGGACGCCTCCTGCGGAGAATAGTGCAGCGGCGGGTCGGTGACGCTGATTCGCCGCGTTCAGCGTTCTCTTCTCACTGCTCGCGTTGTAAATGCGACCCATAAATCCCGTCAACCCGATCAAGCAGTCGGAAACTCTCTGTAATACCTAGAGATCCAGATGAAGCAGCGCCACCTATGGCGCACACTGTCGTGCAAATGCGATAGCATTCTCTGCGTGTATATGAGAAGGAGCATAGGGCTTTGTCTGGCACGAACATTGGATTTGCTCGAAGAGCAAAAGTGTCCTTACTTCGAACCACGGTGGAAGGAGAGACGGCTAGTGCCTGAACGGCACCGCCTCGCCGTGAGATGCGCCACATGACTGTAGGGGTTCGAGGAACCGTCCTTATTCGCGCAGATTTTTCGAGGCCGCGACCGCGCCTGCGCGAGAGGCCCTAAACCGGCAGTGGCGCCTGCCGAGAAACGCGTGAAGCTCGAGTGAAATGGCATCGGCCCCCGTTTTGGACTTGTTGAGAACGGGTGCTTCGGACTACTGACGAAGATCCACCAGATATAGTAGTTACTCCCGAATGTTCGTCTGGGCACATGCTCTTTTGCCGTCTGATGATGTCTCAACCGTCTTACCGCTGTTTTTTTTATTTTTTATTTGTGCAACACAGTCTGGAGTGACTCAACTTGACACAACTCTGGAGCCATTTGAGCGCACAAAGTGTGTTTATAGATCTGGTTTGTCACCCTGAGGCAAACAGACATCGAGGTGCACCTTAGTTTGTCTGCTGTTTGGGCACATCGTGCTTCTAGCTGTTTGCCCGCTAAATACGCTCGCGTCCTATTGTTTCCTTACATCTCACACGGTGACGTAACCGATGTCCATGCTTGCTTGGGCATACACCTCGTTAACGCGTGCACTTCGCCAATAACACCTAGAAGACAAGGCCTACGCTTGACGTCATCGGTAGTGGATCTCGGACGCGCCTCAGGCGGCAAACATGCCGAGGCTCGACGAGTGTCACCACAATGCGGCAAACCTGTCTGTCTTGGCGTCGCCCCGAGTGCCAGCGTCACGCTGTTGTGCAACGTTACAGAACGCGCTGGGTGGTGCTGCGTGATGCCGTTAGCGACGGGATATATATATATATATATATATATATATATATATATATATATATATATATATATATATATATATATATATATATATATATCGAAAATATGCAGATGAATGAACCGTACTTAATCCAATGGATCAAAGTTTTACGAACCCGCCGAAAGCGAAAATATACGGCGGAGCCAGGATTTGAACTTTGGCCTCCCAATGTCCGGTCGGGTGTGCTAATCACTCCACCACTCCACCTTGGGTTTCTGGCGTTTCCTGTCTGGGTCTTATTAATGCACAAGAAACAGAAATGTACCCAATCAGAGGTGTTCTGGAAACACGCCGTCGTTTATTCGTCTCGGAGGATAGGGGCAAAGGCGACTAGAGTCGCCTGACAAGGGCCCGTCCGCCTGTATACAGTCCAGCACCAAAATGTACATTCAAAAAACGAATCAAAACCAATTACACGAAAACACAGTGACATAAACAAACTGTGATCTAATAGAACAGAAACACATCAAAATACCAACATAGATTATGTTCGACCTAGAAGGAAACTTCGTAAGACGTGGTTTTAAATGTGCGAATTGTATCAGAGCTATTAATCAAGGACAGTATTTCAGGATGGTTATTTAACCACAGTTGGTGCGTATTCTCGACTGTATACGTGTATGTGAATGCCCAGTTGATGTAACTTTCTTGCACGAACTCAGGGTCTAGTTTAATTTTGTGGAACATGTCAATTGCCAACTTCTGAGTGAGTGATTGTTCTACTGTAAAAAAATAGATTATTTGATGAAATATGGGCGGGTGTGTTCCCGATATGATACATTGGCAATAGACCGCACTGCTCTTTTTTTGCAATAGAAGTAACCGCGATACACAGGTTTTTGAGCATGTACCCCATACTAAACTGCAATGGCTTAAACGAGAATGAGCACGAGTATAGTAGAGCTGGCGCTTTAACCAAGCCGGAATAATATATTTTAGCCTATCTTATAATTCCGATTGCCCGTGAAATGTCGGGTCGAATCCGATCAATATGGTAAGACCAATTTATAGTTTTCTTGAAAGAATACTCCTAGAAACTTGTGGGTTTCTAGGAGTATTCTTGTGGGACAAAATCATGCTATCTCGTCTTTTTTTTTTTTCTTGCTCGTGTGAAACTGTGTGCACTCTTCGAACGTTCGCGAAATGAGCTTCGTTACTACAATGCAAGACGCCACCGGAGGCTTTTAAAAGTGGGGCGGTAGTGAAGATGCCCGGGATGCCTGCGGCGTGTCATTACCGTCACCTCAATGCGTTCGGCCGCGCACTCTCCCTTTCCTCTCTCTCTCTCTCTTTCTGACTCATGAGGGCCGGGGAGTCTGAATTCTGCTGTCTGTTTGCGGCGCGCGCCTTATTTCTGTCACAAATTTTACCCAATTTGCTGTTGTCTTTTTCTTCTTTCTTTCGTTGTTTGTGGGCCCGTCTGTTTGTGTGTCGGTTCGCCGGAGCTTCGACGGTATATTTTGAACCCGGTCCAGAGGAGTCGTCATCCCTGTCGGCCCCCTGGGTGTCTTTAACACCGTTTGAATCTCAGCTGCGCGTTGTTTGTATTTGGTTGGTGTTGAAGGGAGGGGTTGGAGGGGAGCTATTCCAGTTATTTCCGTCTCTTTGCTCCCTCCCTTTCTTTCCTCCCTTTCAAAGCGTCGTCGTCGTTGTTCGTGCGGTTGATGGAATACTGAACTGGCCCCAGGCTAGCAGTTGACCTGACACTGCCACTTCATGCATGTTTTCGCACTATTGTCAAGTTGTCTATTCTATCGGACCATTACATTTGTGCTACATCTTCGGTCCAGACATATAGCCAGATTGTAGTGTGTGTGTGTGTGTGTGTGTGTTGTGTGTGTGTGTGTGTTAAAATTTACTCTAGTGTTCCAGTTAAGTAACCGTCAAACTGCTAACTAGGTCTTTAGCTTTATCGCACTGTCCAAATTGTCTGTACAGCGGGGACTCCAGACCGCACTAACTTCCGGCTCTGTAAGCTTCCAAGCAACACATTTTGCCTTGTGTTTTGTTTTTACCTGGCTCCTCATGATTGACATATAGTTTCTGATTGTGGCATCAAGTCAATAGGTTTGACATGAGAGATAGAGAATATACTTTATTGAGGTCATCAAGGATGACTTGAGGTCTTCACCTACGGTGAACGCCCGAAGTCCCATTGTCCGGGGTCCCATTGTCCTTGCACGCCTCATCGGCTAGGATAACCAGCTGGCATTTATCCTCCGCGTCCGAGGCTCTGATGGCCGTCTCTCAGGAGTTGAGGCGGTTTTGAAGCCCTGCTGCGTCTTGTGGTTTTGGATGTTTCGGGCAGGCCATGGCCTGCCGCAGGGTCCTGCAGGACCTTGCGGTAGATGGTGCCTTGGTCCTGTTGACAGTTGGGGCATGTGGGCGAGGGGTAGAGCGGGGTAAAGCAGGTTGAAAAATATACGCTTGTAAAGAACATTTCTCACCGGCGCGTGAAAGTTTGCCGATCAGAGCACGGAACGCCGGAACGCAATTAAACAAATAACGAGCTTACACTCACGTTGCTCTGTTGCGGGAAGAGTAAGGCGTTATGGTCCATAGTACTTCGTCATACGCGTGTGGGTTGTTGAGTTGTGTAGAAAAATTAAAAGTTCTAGCATATCGTTTTTGGATGCCTTTCATATTTTTAGAGGCAGTAGTACTGTGACATTAATCAGCATTACTGCGAAGTAATGCCGATTTTTACGGAGGAGCTGTTAAGGGCTAGCTTCCGTAGTTTTGTTGTGTCCATGGACAAATGAATCTCGACTCAACCCTCTGGACAGCTACCGCCATCTATAAACGACGACGGTAACCAGACACCCGGTTTGCCGGTTGTCTGGTTGCCGCCGTCGCTCGTAGATGGCGGCACATAGTACAGCTCTGCTGCTCTTCCTTCTTCACCAGAGTGGAAAGAATGAAAGTTTTTCTTTGGAAAAGGTTTCAGTGCACCGAAAATAAATCGTGTTTTTGGAGTAACTAAACTCTGAAGACTGGCTCCAGGAGTTTAATTCTTCCGAACGCTTCGTTTGGAAGTGACAGTAGCCTGACTGATGACCAGGGACTGTCACTTTCAATAGAAAGTGATGCCCTAAGACTGTCGCTTTTGATTGAAATGGGTCGGCCTGGAACAGTCCCAAAGCTAACTCCCACTATGTAACCTTCGAGTGTCGCCAAAATACCAGAGTTACTGACATTACTGCCATTAATTTTCTAGACGAATACACGTTTGCGTGTGTGTTCCGCTTGTGCGTGTCATGCTCGAGCTCTGAACCGTTTCACTCGGCAAATTCCAAACTATCATACTGATCGCACCTCAGCCACGATAGAAACTTTCAGCAAACCGTTACCGTATATTCCGCGCACCGCACTATACCGGAGCCTTTGAATCATGCTTTTAGCGCGCCCAAAGCATGCTTCAAAGGCTTCGGTAATACGGTACGTGGAACACGGTAACGATTTGCTGAAAGTCACAGCACACACGAGCACACACACACACACACGCACACGCACACACACGCACACACACCAGCACACGACACACGCACCACGAGCACACACCACACACCACACACACACACACACACACACACACACACGCACACACGCACACACGCACACACGCACGCACGCACGCACGCACGCACACACACACGCACGACACACACACACACACACACACACACACACACACACACACACACACACACACACACACAATTCAGATTGACTATGTTCACGGAGTATCAATTCTAGAACGCGTGCTCACATCACTGTTAAGAACGACGCAGTATTTAAATTATGCGGAGCGAAGTTCGTCTGCTTATTGCGCAGGGGTTGCGGTGACGTCAGAACGATGCCGAGTTCTGATTGGCTCTGATTGGAAGGATAGTGGGTAGGCCTCAATGCTAGCTACCTTGAGGTCTACCCTCTATCCTTCCAATCGAGCCAATCAGAGCGCGGCATTCTGGCGTCAGCACCGCAACCCCCTGCGCAAGAAGCAGACGAACTTGCGCTCCGTATAATCACAGACAGCTTAAGAAACGCTGGGCGTGGCGAATCCCGAGCATCTCATTATCTCTCCGCAGCCAATCAGATGGCGGCTTGAGCTTATGGGAATGGCGAAGGGCCAATCACGAAGCAAGAAGCGTGAACATAGACCGCTCCCTCCTCGAATGGTGGGAGGCGACGAAAGGCAATTTAAATTCGTGGAAATAGCGCTAAGTTGGCCCGCACTCCCTTATTTTGTTTTTGTTACTGTCAAAGGTAGCCGCGTTTTCATATAAAACAAGGTAAGCTTTTGTCCGGCCAAGTGAGCAGATAGGTCTAACTTTATTTCGTCCGCGATTCACATACCTCTGTCTGTGTGCGTACGTGCGTGTTCGGGGGGAGGGTATACCATCAAATAACGTCTTACGTGACCACTTCTCTCGGAGTACAACGGCGACGAAAATGAAAATAACAATATAGAAAAACTGAGTAAAAAAAAAAAATGCCTGAGCAGCTACCGCGTTTCAGATTGTCAGTTCTTGCGGTCCATACGGCGCCGTTTTCGCAACCCTGTACACCGGCGTTAAAGTGTACATCTATGATGTACGCGTATGCATACAGCGCGAGAGCTTCTGCCGGCGCAAACGTAAAAATAAATGAGCGGCCTTGGGGTGCCTTTTTTCTTTCGGTTGCCCGGTTCCAGCCGCTCGCTGAGGCAATTCCAACAAAAATCGACGTGTCTCCTTTTATGGGCAGACGTGGGTGGGCGGGGCGGGCGGCGGCTGCGAAGTTGCCCCCTCTGTCGAAATATAGACCAAACGACGGGCCAGCCGAAAAGATTAGGACCGAACCGAAGCAATCCTAAAACGTGTTCCGCATGGTGTGCAACGTTGTGGAAGCTGTAAAGGGGCGCGCCTGGCCCCTAGTGTGGCAACACATGTCCGCTTCGGCCCTTCTTTTTTTACAAAGGTGAACGGAACATTGAAAAAAAAATTGGCAGCGACTTTTATTTTAAAGGTTCTATTCTGCATGGAATACGGATCTTTAAAATATGTTGAGAAGACATTAAAGCCGCGGCCAATACATCATACAAAAGACCGTCTGCATGCACACACTGTTTGAGGCTTTCTTTGCTTTGCTCCTCGTAAGACGCTCATGTATGCAAAAACTGTCATGCTGTAATCATGTATGAATCAACCAAACATACTTCGAAAATGCTTGGGGCGTGTGTTTGCTGCGATATTTTGTACCACAACCCGCTCCTACAACGTCGCGACGCAACATTACTCCCTTTAAAACTCATTGAAAATGCTGCAGCTCTCAGGGATATGTCATCGGAGTCATTTCCGTGCTAAGAATTACTGGGATTAATATAGTGGAATTTGGTCATTGGTTCCTGGTTGCCCGCATCGGTTGATGCGGCGGTTTGATTGGCCGCCCGAGCGGTAATGAGATCACCGGGATTGGCCCTGAAGCCTTATTATCACTTCAAAGGTTGTCCCTGTCTTTCCCTTCTCTTCGGGTGTATAGTCTTTGTAAGGCGCGTGGTCCAATCGAGTTCACCCCTCGGTCGAGTCTGCATTCCGACGTCTTTTCGATGTTTGCGCACGGAGCACGCTATAGACTCGCAGCAACGTCGTCCCGGCCTCGTTCGCTCGAGTGTGCGATTTTCTCTCTTGTTCCTATACCGTTTTCTTTGGTCCTTCGTCGAAACGTATTGCCTGTCTGTTTTTGTTCTTTTTCTTCGCTTACATTTGTGCTTTCTTTTGCGTTTGTTGGCACGCCTCTTTGTTCCCGTTTGGGCGTCCCTTGGATGTTTACCGCCGCCATTGTAGATGCCTTTGGTTGGACGACACATCGGTGCGCCGTCTCTGTGGTCGAGAGGCGGCTTCGACGGCCGCGGTCTGTCCTTTCTCCAACGAAGCAGCTGTTCAAACTGGGCGAGGAGGAAAGGAGGGGATAGGGGAGAGGGTGTGGAGATGAGCACAATGAAAAAGAGAGAGGGAGAGTTTTCAGATATGAGAAAGTATATATATATATTCATTTATTTATGTAAAATACCCTCAAGGCAATAGTTTGAAGAGGGTAGTGAGCGTACAGAAACAATTGCAAAGTGCACGTGTCAAAAAAAAAAAAGAACTAATTTTTTTACATGTTTAGTGTACAAGGCTGTTAAAGCCGCTGCTGCGAGCATGGAGTTTCATCTCGCAGATCATTTGGACGTGTTCTTGCGCAAACGAAACTATAGACGAAGCCACGCACTCTGAAAAGTTGCCCGTGGCCTCCGTCAGATGCTTTGGTGGCGTAGCCGCTCACGCTTTTCGGTATTTTGGGAACCATCTCGATGCCACTGGGCCCCTTTATCTCTTTGTTCGTGACATTGAACAGTCAGTTGTTGCTTCTTATCTACACGCTTTGCTGTCAGTGTGATGGTCTTTGCTTTGCACTTCTTTAATATAGATTGTGGGCTTACGTGGCGGGCGGAGGTGCGTGTAGCTCGCCTTTATCGACGGTCGTAATTTTTATTGTTATCGTTGAGGTGCGTTTACGTATGCGTGGGGTGGGGAGAGGAAACTGCGTTTGCTTATGGACTAAACGGGCCGCTGTGGCCGAGTCTTTTTTTTATCTTGTTTTTTTGTCATGTTTTATTAGCCTCTGTTCCTCTTTATTTTAATTTCTTTTCTTTTTCTTTGCTGTTGCAGTATAGCTTGACGCCCGGATATATTATTCAGTTTTGTCGGATCTGCATTTTCGTATTGTTCGTCGTTCATGTTCTATAATTGTACTACCCTTGGGTGGAAAGCACGTTGTGGTGCCTATAAGTGGCGGAAAAACGGAAAGCAACTACCATATTTTTCTGACTATAGTCCGCGCACTCGGTGCATAGTCCGCACACAGTACATTGCCCGCACTAGTACCCTATAGTTACACAAGCGCTCTTAACTGTCATTGAGTCAACGATCGTTGTCATTTCCCAACTGTCATTGAGCTCAACTAAGTTGTCCGGTGTTACACGCTACATAGGCCTAACAACCCCAGTTAAGATGCACGTCTAGGGACACAGATGAAACTGAAACGAAAGCAAAACTGGTGTCACATTATCTTTTTTTTTAAATGGCGATACAAATGAATTATATGCACACTTTTCATTCGTTATAAACGCTTAAAACAAAGTAAAATTAACTTCCTTTTTGTTTTTAAAGTAAAAAAAAAAGACAATTAGAACGTTTCACACGAATTCAAGCAAGAGAGACACAACGAAAATCTTATCGGCACCGACATTACAGTGGCATCCCTCACCGAGCTTTGGCTTTCGCGACGTGCCGTGATCGTTCTATAGCGGCAGCTCTGGCCCCGAATCATACCCCTTCCGACAATATTTGCTGCATGCTGCAATACTTTCTAGATACCTTCCCCAATCTACCGCAATAGTAAGTGCTTCGCTGGCGCTTTCCATGGGCAGCGATGCGGCGGACGCCGCCATCTTTAGCTCTATTTGGTCGAACCCCGATCAGTTATAAAAAAAAAAAAGAGAACTGATCGGGGTTTGACCGATCAGTTATAAAATAAACTGATCGGGGTTCAACAGAGCTGGCCTACCTCCGTTTTTTTATAACTGAGGTAGGCCCGCTCAGTTGAACTCAATGATTGTTAGCGGCTCAATTACAGTTGGCGCCGCCTTGTAACTCTGGCCGATCGCGATTGAGTCAATTGACGCTAGTGTAACTAGGGTATTAGTACCTAATCCGAACGTAAGAACTATCATGCACGGCACACCTTGACAAACGCCCGCTGTATTACTTTCAGAAGCTCACAAAGAAGCTTGTATCGTCCATAAATCAACTTTAATATGCTCTGTTATTCATAAAATCCTTCACGTTTTATGACAGTGAGCGACCTAGAAGGAAAACAGTGACAAAACCTATAACAATAATAATCCCTGAAGAAGGGGAACAAGGGGGACAAAGGACAAACATAAATCTCCAAGTGGAGATTTGTTTTTGTCCTTTGTCCAGCTCGTTTTTCTTTTCCAGGCATTATTATCGTTATTCTGGTCCAGCTCGCTGCACCGTGGCATTAATTGCATTAACAACAAATCCTCGCATGGTCCGCACCTGTAGATAGCCGGCACCGGGTAAAATTTAAACATTTAAAGTCCGCGGAAATATACTTCCTAAAGTACCTTTTTTTTTTCTTCTTCGTCTTTTTAGCTACAAATTTTTATATATATCTTTATTAATAGAAGCTTGAACGGTATCGTTTCTGCCTGACTATACTCGTTTTCACCTCAAAAACAATAAAAAAAGAAAAAAAAGTCCGGTTGCTTGTTTCATTACTAATCTCAGCTTTATTTTAGATTAGATATACATGACGTTCACGTTTCAAGCACCAGAAGCATCGCTCCTTCCTCCGACAACCAAACCTTGTAAGAACTATACTTCGCGCGGCGTATCAAAAATGCACAAAACTTTTTTTTTTTTTTCTTCGAGTGACAACGAGTATTGGTGTAAACTTTTCTTCCGAAGCATTCCTGATTTCCGACAGAAGACGTACAAGATTCATTTTATATTATACGTTAATCGTTAAAGCGAACAATGACCGAATTTGCATACCCGAGTTTCGAGATCTCCACTCGACCGCTTCTCGGTTTATGGGCTATGCGCTGTATGGCCGTGTTGACCTGGGAGCGCCCGCGAACTGCTTTACCTTTTCAATACGCAATGCTTACAATGCGGAGAACGTACGCATTTTGACCACTTGATGTCGAAACATTTGGGCGCATTCCGAAGCGAACAGTTTGGGAGCTCCCCCGCTTTGAAATGCATATAGACGTGTCCCGGTTTGAACGAAGGCTTGACGATTCCACTCCGCGCGGTTTACCCGCGAGTGTGTTGCGCGCTCGCTCGTTGCTAGGCGAGCCGAAGAATGAGCTACTGCAAGAAGTCAATCGATGTACTTGCGATCAATCTAATTGCCTTGCCGCGTACAAGGCATGTCCTTGTCGATCAAACTCAGGTTTATCCGACGAGAATTTCTGCACTCTCGGTGAAAGCCTTATTATTACTCGGTATGACCTTGAAATAGAATCAACGTTAAAAATGCTGGTCTTCTGTGAACGTCGCATTTGAATTTGAATCAAACTTCCGTTTCGAACATTTTCGCAGGCAGTTTTTGTACGACCAATGACCAATCCTCGGTTTTGTAGGATGTGTTAGCAGTGTGGGTGCTTCTTTACGGATCGAATTGTTTCTCGAGTTCCTGGTGGGCAACAGTGCGTGAAAGGAGCATTTCATGGAAGGTTATTCATGAAAATGTAACTGCGTCGTGGTTCCATTTTTTTTTAATTTGTAGGCATTATACGCTTTGTGCAATGGGGCGAGTCTCTTTGCTGCGTTATGAGCTCAATTTTATTTGATATAATATAATATCGTATTACTAGAGCCTTGTCGGTTCACTTCGGAAGTGTTCCTTGAACTTAATATAATTGTGAGTCAGTGTCCTAAGCAACTCTGTGGAAGCTCGCGACACCTGGGACACCTCGGTCTCGAGTTGTCACAACGTTGGAAGTTCCCCGCCTGCGCATCTCTCTCTTCACTCAATTATTTCTAGTCTGAAGCGTCTCGGAACGATATAGCAAATTCCTTGGGGAGATATATGATATATATGCGAATACATTCCAGAATTATCAGGAGTCATCTGGGTCGTGTACCTTCGCCGCTAGGACATCAGATTGTCCGCCGCCGCAAAAGAGAGAGAGAGAGGGCGAGCAAACGACTTTAGAGAGCCTAGATTGTAGAGAGTAACCAACTCAAACCATGGGGAGCGTTAGGGACACTGACACCCCCCAAATTTTTATTTTTTTAATTTTTTGTTAGGCGATTTGTTATGGTGTCAGAAGACCACCCAATCAATATTTTGCTACACCGTAAAATAAATATTTAAGAAAAAAGAAAAAAAAAACAACTTCTCGAAAGCGAAACCGGAACTGGACTGGTGAGGAAGAAGAAATGTAGAGGAGAGTGTTGCCAAAATTCGCGTTACTGTGCAGCAATTTTTTTTTTGTTGTTGCAATTAACGTATTTTTAGTTTTTTTAGACGCCACAAAAAATATGTATCATATATATATATATTTTTTAATATTGAGTGTGTGCCTTTGATGACCCACGGGTTTGATTATCTTTAGTGGTTGTGTTTAAACCATAGAAAACGGCACGTGACCACGGAGGAGAGAGTAAGTGCGACTCAAACCGGCCAGTTCTCGATCGACAGTTTTCGGACGGAAAGAAACCGAATTTCGAGCCGCAAATTGTGTTCTGGGTAGTGGGGCTCTCATATGTCATGTACAAATAACAACCTTGGCGCGCATAAATGCCCTGTCAGTGTGCTGCGTTTTCGCGTGGCAAGGATTGAAGCAGGCGGAAAGGCGGAGGCACTCGAAGACGGTGATCGAGCAGTTGGACACTCTCTGTAATACAGGCTCTCAAGATTTCACGTATACCTTACGTCCGAAAGCAGCGGACGCTACGAGCTGTCCTAGCCAATCCCGCTCTGTGGAGGTAGCCCGTGATACGCTTTCCGCGCGTCGGTGTGCCCCCTCTCCAAGGTCACGTGACACTCACATGGCCTTGGATTGGCTCCGATGGCTCGTTGCATCCGCTGCGCCCGGACGTAAGGTGAAACCAACGTTACGTTGGGCGAAACGGAGTGTTGCTCCATGCCACGGCAACGGCCATTTTCGAAGGAAACAAATGTGGTTAGCAGGGCGGCCGCTACCGTGACATGGCGCTAAGCAAATGTTTCGGGCCTTTCTCTCTTGTTTTCAAATGTCTCGGTCTTTCGCTTTTGGCGACGCCTGCCTATCTGCCAGACTTCGGATTCGCGAGCTTGGAAACTTCTTGCAGATCTCGTGGAGTATTTGAGAGAAAAATCAGGCATATTTCCGAACGAGTTCGCGTTGTTTTGACCTTTCTCCCAGATAGAAAGTCAATTCAACAGTCAGGTTTGTTGTATGGAGGGTTGGAGGCTAGGCAAAGGGAAGAGTTCGTCTGCCCCGTAAAATGCCGTCTGCGTCGGGTCTCCGACAAGTTGTATACTACCCCGGGGTACTTAACTTGCATCACGCAGTAGTTACTACAGGTCTACAAAAATAAAAATCTCGACGAGATGATAGTATTTCGTTGTTGAGCTCCAGAAGTTCTTCAGACGAGGAAAAAAAGCAAAAAACGACAACAACAAAAGACGGCGTAATAAGTCAGGTTTTGCTTCGCCTTCGTTCTCCCGACGACGGCCTAGGGCAGTTCCTCTCCGTTGCGGCCGTGAGTCACTCGGCGGAGATCAGCGGAGCGTGGGAGTCCCTCAGACTGCTCCAGACCCGCCCCGTGTCCGAGACAAATGTGGTGGCCTGCCGTGGCAACCATGACAACAAGAGTGGCCCCTACCGCTCCGAACAACGCCGAAAGGGGCGGGCGACGGGCGGGGGTATGGTTTCCCGCTTGTGTATAGCGACGCCGGCTAGCATCACGTCCCGGCTCTCTCTGTGTGTGTATGCAATGCATTGTGAATCCCCGCATGTATATATGTGCACCAACTCAACCCTTTGACGTCACGATACAAAGCATGGTGTAAGGCGCAAAAAACACGGACACAAGGAGGAAGACACACACACAGGGGCCCGTGTGTGTCTTATTCCTTGTGTCCGTTGTTTTTGCGCCTTACACCATGCATCATAACGTCCACCAACTAGCCCAACTACGAGTTCTTCTACTTTGACCTCACGCAGGGCGTGGTCTTTCCTCGTGATGGGTCCTTTGGCATTCTTACCGGCTAACGCCGACATCTCATTGGTCGTTGAGAGATGACAAGATCGGCGAGGGAACGTCTTCTGGGCGCTGCCATCTTTGTCTGCTGAGCTGTGGAACCTCTTCTCAACATGCGCAGTAGCTTTATTGCGCGGTATAACCATTCGGGTGATAAGTGCTGGAAAGGTCTATAGAGTGAAGCAAACGTCCTATATATCATGCTGGATTGCTGGGAAAAAAATGAAGTCATTAACTATAGTAAAGTGGTTTCGAATCTATCGAGTCGTGGTGCGGATGTGCACCCGTTGGGTGCGGGTATTCGTGACGTTCTGCCGGCTCCGGGCAGCGTTATGATTGGTTCCTGATCGTTTTTACCTGGGGAATGTGGCAATCATCAAAGGCTACCTAGTGGCATTATGATTACGTAATCTGACGCTGCCTTCGGTGATCGTAGTTAAATTAGTGCCTTGTTGTAAAAGATTTCGTGTACTTTTTTCCTGCGAAGCTTAGTCGAGTCTGCACACTAAAAAGAAAAGTCTGCAAGTTCTTTTTCCTGTCATACAATGAGAGAGCCAATCACGGTGAACACGAAAAGGGTCCCAGCGGATGTCGGTACTCAAAATATGACTAAATCAAAAAAAAAATGAGAGCGATGTGCGCAGGACAGTGCGGAAAGGAAACGACATGCTCATTGTCCTGCGGGCCTAACATTTTTCGGAGGGATCTAATTCTATTTTCTGAGCTTTTCCATTCTCCGGGATCCTTCTATTGTTCACCGTAATTAGGCTGTCTTACTGAATAGCAAGAAAGTAAACTCGCAGTTTTTCTTTTTTTTTAATTTTGTGCGTATAGAGTAGTTCTTGTGGTACGCGCAAGGGCTACGAGGATACACGTATAAACGTATAGACCAGCAGGCTGTTCACAAACAAGCTCGCATAACCAGATTCGCCTGAGAGGAAGCATGTCTGCGAACGCGCCTTGTCGGTGGCCCGTATAGCGTATGACCTTTTTCGCGTAACGTAATTGGGTTGGATGCAGGAAAAAAAAAGTAATTAGTTTGAGCGTAACGACAGTAAAAAAAAGTACGGCACAAAAAGAAAGATGAGAGCAATTGGCACGAACCCCTTGAATTCTAGCGTCGTCCAGGTTGGCAAATAAAGTCATTTGATATTTTGCCCCGACTCAGCTACGTGAAAATTCAAGATGGCGGCCATTGCTCCGTACCATGCATGCTTGGGTGCCCGTACTTCCTGCATGCAGCGTACATTTGGCACCATCGAATTTGTCCTTCTCGGCCGAGAAGGACGAATTCGATGGTGCCGAATGTAGTCTGCAGAAGGTGCGGGCACGGGAGCATGCTACGGAGCAGTGGTGCGACTGATGTGACGTTAATGCGAGTCATGTATACCAGTTTACCGTCGAATCCGTCCGGCTTCAGCCACGTGACTCCAGGCCGTCGGCGGCGCCTTGCCTTTCCTAATACCCCGGCGTTCCGTCTTCCATCGTCGGGAACGAGAATGAGCAGACGTCTTGCAGACGACAATCGGTTGTCGTCACGTGGATGTAAATTGTGGCGGCAGGGTACGGGAACGTCTGTTGCGACTGGCTCTTGGGGCTTATGGCTTTCATCCGTGCTTCTTGCGTTTCATTTTATGCGGTTCGTCGGCGCGTTGTTGCGTTTGAGTGATTCCGGGAGGTTTGTTTCCGAGACCACGTCTGGGCCGTGCGTCATCGCGGAGTTACTTTTGACGCTAAAGATGTAGTTCATCCACCCAGAAGTTTCGGCGACGGAAAGTAATATCTTACACATAATGTGTGAAACTTATGTTATCTTTATTTTTCGACGGCATTAGTAGAAGCGACGTATTCGCAAATTAGAATTTCGCCGTGAGTCCGCCCCTTACTGCCTACCGTACGATAACCGAATTCACGAGACAAAAAGCAATTGGCGAGGCGATCGAACTATAGTAGCCGCTTTGTCCAGAAAGTTTCTCACAGAACTTTGCGTGTACCAAACATAGAGTATATATATATATATATATATATATATATATATATATATATATATATATATATATATATATATATATATATATATATATATATATATATATATATAACTTTTGATACCCAAGAAACGTCGTCTGCCAATATTGATCGACGGGGCTTTGAAAAGCGTCTAAAAAAAGCCGCTTCTAAGTGAGTTTTACAGCGGAGCTGTTAAGGGCTAGTTTTTTTGTTTTTTTAAGTATTTTTTTTAGGTTGTTTGAGACGTACGAGGCATTGACCCTCGGCGTCCGAGCGGGAAAATATTTAGACGCGCGGGGGCATTCTTTCGGAGCGAATCAAATTAGACGTGCGGTCATTTTGAGAGTGCACGGATCAACAACGCGCGCGCACGTATTGTCATCGTGTATATATATTGCTCACCGCGGAGCGCGGTTTCACCGGAGTGCTGCTTTAAACCGCACTATCAATAAAGCGCGAGCGTCCGTGGTTTCCCGCGTGCGCCTGTATGTGTTTGTCGGTGGTATTTTCTTCCCTCGTGGATGTATTGAGCGAAATTTACGAGCTCGCGTTCCCCCTCTTCGTCCACCGCGTCGGAAATAGCGTGCGTCCGGAGCGGCAGCAGCAGCACGCGGCGAAATTGGTTTATGAGCCTCCGACGGGAAGGCGCGCTCTCGAGCGCGTCGTCGACTGGTCCTCGCAGACGGGCGCAAATTGAAGCCGATGGCGTGCTCCGGCAGGACGGGGCATGTACGCAACAACCGCACCCGTCATTTGTCGAGGCTCCACACGATGGACCGAAATTGTGTATCGCGATATTGCCCAGCCAATCCGGCGCCGCGAATTCGCGTACCGCGTACACTATACGGCGTATACGCGGACCGTCCCGAAGGGCACGTTGCACTTACGCGGTACGGGATTGGCTTCGATGGTACCTATGGTGTCCTATGGCCTCCATCATAAGGTGAAACGAGGTTTGCGGAGTGAAAGTTCGTCTACCCACTATCCTTTTCAATCGAAGCCAATCAGAGCTCGGCGTCGCTCTGACGTCACCGCAACTTCTGCGCGAGAAGCAGACGACTTGCTCTCCGCATAGCCATTTTTTTTTATTTTATTTATTTATTTATTTATATTTGCTACGAACGACGTTTCTTTGTTGCCGTTTTTTTTTTAAGGTGAGCTACGGCGCTCAAAAAGTACAAACGCGTTAAAAAAAAAAAAAAAAGGTGGATGTTCGCGATTTGCAAGAGAAAGTCGTTGGCAGTGACTCCGTGTAGATTAGGGCTTCACAGAGTGGCAGAGTTTACCTGAGAGCGTTGCTTACTATGTTGACGTTTCTTGCTCCTGCCTCGCTCAACGACGCTCTGATCAGCTAATGCCGCATTCTACTTGGCTGCGGAGTGATGAGAATATGTTCGGGGCTTAGCCACGCCCGGCATTTTTTAAGCTGTCAGGGACTGTAAAGTACAAGGCCGCAGTACTGGATTTTTTACGTCATGTGCCGGAGACCAGCGCGGGGCAGATTCGACGCGCGTTCTGTATAAGCAAGCGTTCGGATCGGACTCGTGGTCAATCGGCGAGAACACGAGTCCCTGCCGAACGCTGTCACACAACTCGGGTCGAACCTGCGTCCCTTGCTGGCCTCTTCTAGGTGACGTGGCAAATCTAGCACTGCGGCCTTGTTATCTAGAAGAAGTTGAGTAAAGCCATTTCTATGCAGGATGCAGGGATTCGGGTAGTTCCACGTGAGGCCTCGTCAACTACAAAGTTGAGGCCGACGATGACGCCAATTGTTTTTGTTTTTTTTCGCAAAAGTTCAACTGGCGCTTTTCCCGAACCTTCCGGCTCCATCTTTGTGTTTGCCGAGTCAAGGGCTCCAGCAGTTCTTCTGCCTCTCGAGCGGGGAGTTGCTGAAAGCGTTTTTCTCGTGCGACTGTTCGCCTCATGACCACGATGACTCAGACAAAGCATTTCGCTGGGGTGATCGATCTCGTGCATCTGTCTTCGTTGGCGCCGAGCTCAAGTCGTGGGATGGGGTATTGACAGCAAGAAAGCCAAAGCCTTTAAAGTCTTGGAAGGTCTTTCGCGCGGTGGCGTTTGCGATAGGAACAGCTCCGAGGGGCAAAAGCTCGCCCTTCGAACGAACCTTCTCTGTGTGGTGCGATTTCTCTGGTGGCAGTTCGGACAATGCCCGTGCGATGTAGTTCCAGCCAGTGATCTTCGCTTTGGCTGGCGGTTGCACCTTACTCGCTGATCTCTTTATAATGAACATGAGCACACTTATAGGATAGCAAATAAAAAGGACAAATCAGACGTGTTGCCCAATGGCCGAGCGAATGGAATCTGGTTGGCAATGTGTAACAAATTAATTGGTTTCCATAGTTCGTTCCTGCGTTTAAAAATGCGCCATGTTCTAGTAGCTCTTTCTGAGGTGCTATTGCTGTTACTCACTTTGCAAGAAAGATCCGCAAGGTGTCGAGACGATCCCTCTATAGCCATAGAAAATAATGTATGAAAATGAACCGTTTCTATACAGTATATACTCAGACGTTAGGCAGTAGGCCAGTGGGGGAGGCTGCCTCGTAGCGTAACGGAGGAGGTTAAAGACTCGTGACAGCAAAGGACGCACATGCCCTATCCATCAAATCCACTTTGAGCTTACAGACGCTGACGTCATGACTGCAGTGTCGACGACCGGTCGTTTTTCCCGCGTGCATCGACCGCTTGTCGTCTCTATATGACCTCCTTGTTGTCCCTAAATGATCTGATGGAAGCGCGACGTCTACGTTTTGGTCCTGGTGTGCCGCGTCTTGACTGGCGACGCGGCTGCGAACCGGCGTTCTGCCGTCTGGTCTGTCTCGAGCCCGTTGCTCTCGCGAGTCGCGCGACCGCCACGGACTCTTTGTGGAGACCGGCTTCGCGGCGAGCGGGCGGGTGAACGTTCGTCGTGGCCGTTCCAAGGCCCCCCATCGGGCCTTGGCGAGTTTGTTGACGTTCGGGGGGAGGAGTGCACGATTTCGAAGGGGTGCTCCCGCCGGGCTTTCGGAACAGCGCGTATTTCTCAGTTCTGACAGCTCTCCGTGACTGCGCGAGCGACGACGGACGGCGATTGGACTGCTTGGTGGCGGTATACGTTTCTTTCGCAGTGAAAGATTGGAATCGTCCTTACTTTGCTCGGGAGTTATCTCCTGTCCCAAGTGTACAGTGTGGCCCTCTAGTAAAGTCGACCCATCGCTCATGGACGGAAGATTCAGAGAGTGCTGTTGACCTGTCTTCTCTGGGACACGGTTATTCTCAACCGTCTTGGGAGCTTTTCTTTTCGCTCGTCCCTTCCTTTTTTCTTTAGTTCTGGCTCTCCTCTCTTCACACCTTCACACCGCACCACCCGTACTAAAAATAAGATGCCTGTGCACTAGTGCACCCGGAAAATCAATCACTGTGAAGCTAGGGAAAGAGCTTGGTGAAAGGGCACAGAAACGACCCCGCAATAATCAAACCGACAAAAAAAAAAAAGAAAAAAACAATCGGACAACGGATTTATGGATGAATGGATGGTAATGGCTATACCCTTTGTAACGGGCGGCAGCTTGCGCCACCTAAATTAACATTTCATCATCTTTTTTTTTAATTTGTATCAATTTTGTTTTAACCGCCCCCCCCCTTTTTAAAGTGTTACCCTTGCTTGTTTTTATCTGTATTTTCACCCTCCCTGGATCTTTTCCACCAATCTTCCAATCTCCTCTTAGTTACCGCAATTCTTTCCCTATCCGTTCGTCCATCCATGTCCGGAAAACCCAGTGCCCCCCCCTCCAAATCCGTAGTCTAATAATTCGTTTATTTCCATCTACATTGATGGTGGAGCTCGAAGGAAAAGTCTGTGAAATACAGCTTGACAAGGCCCTCGATCCCCAAGAGGGTGGGACGAAGCCCTGTGCACCTTAAAATTACATGTTCTATAGTTTCCCTTTCGGGGTTGCATACGTCGCACAGAGTGTCTATTTCCTGGAATTTAGGCTTAGCCCTATATGTTTTCGTTCTTAGCACCCCCGTTCTAGCTTCAAACAGCAATGAGCTCCCCACTGAATTATCATACAGCTGTTCCTTCTTTATTTCTTGTTTATGTGCCCTGTATATTGTTAAAGCTGATTGCCCCTGTATTCTCTCTTCCCACAATTTCCTCTCAGTTTCCTTTACTCCCCTTTCTACTGGTATGCTCTGATCGGCTCAATCTCGTTGAATATATTTAAATCTCAGCTTGCGGGTTCGGTTTGTCCACTTAGTGTTCAGACTTTTCACAGAAGCACGCTCCTTCCGAGAACCATCGAGCTCTGGCGCTCCCTCCCGAGTGACGTTACACAAGGGACTTTCGAAAACAAAGAGGACATAAAAGAACTATGCAAGTGTGCAACCCTCCATCTCAAAGAACTGTGATGTGACACTCGATCAGACCCAAATCCCAGTGTACAGGTTTTTTTTTTGTATGTATGTGTGTATGTGTGTGTGTAGCGGGTACAGTGAGCCTCTATGGCATGGGCAATAGCCTTTTTACTGTCACCCGGGTTTTTTTAGAAACCGAATAAAGCATTATATAGATACTTGTACACTTTCCCCGCCCGTTGCGTATCCTCAATTTCAGATAGTCTTTGTTCAGAGTTTACTTTACTGATCGCTTCTCTACTCTCGAAAGATGCCCAACCCATATCCCCCTGTACTCCCTGAGTCTCCCTCATTTGGTGTATTTCCATGTGCCCCAAATGCTAACCTACCCACACTCCTTTACTCTATCTTATAAACGTGCCTGGATTTCTGACCTCATACACAATACCTCATTCCCAAATGACAGTCCTGGCACCATGACTTCCTTCCATACACCCCTAACGACTTCATATCTATTATAGTTCCAGAGTGCCCCGAGTTTCATAATAGCTGAATCTCGTTTTCCCTTCTTTATTACAATATCTTCATGTTCAAAATTAGATACTTTTTTCCCTCATTTAATACTTCCAGATATTTGTACCTTTCTACGTGTTCTACCACTGTGTCCTGTAGCTCCGGGGTTCCCCTTCTCGTCGTTGAAAACTATTATACCCGACTTGTCCCTACTGAAGTTTAGGCCTAAACTGTCCCCTTTCCTGCTGCAAATCCTAATTAGCTCCTGTACTGTCTCACGACTTCCTGATACGAGTACAATGTCGTCTGCATACATTAACCCTGGCAATACTTGATTTACTTTATGTCCTTCTTCCATGTACGTCAGGTGAAAACCTAGTTTGCACTGCTCTAATCTTTTTTCCATCTCCCTGAGGTATATCACAAAGAGCAGGGGAGACAATGGGCAGCCTGTCTAAGTCCTCTTTTTATTGCTGCTGGTCTTGTAGTTTCGGCTTCCCATGTTATAACCACCCTATTCTCCGTATATACGCGTTCTAGAAACTTAACCATGGTTCCCCCTAGCCCATATCCCTTCAGTTGGTCCCAGTGTTTTGATTCACATTGTCATATGCCCCTTTGATGTCCAAAAATGCTACCCTGATTGGCCTTTGACTTGTCATTGCTATTTCTATGCACTGAGTGATTACAAATAAGTTATCATCTAGTCGTCTATCTTTCCTGAAACCGTTTTGAAGCTACCCCAGAATCTGCTTTTTCTCTGTCCATTTTTCCATTCTTCTTTTTTAAAAATTTGCATAGCTAGTCTGTGTACTACTGAAGTTACTGTGATTGGTCGGTATGATTCGGTACTGTCTTTGTCTCCCTTGCCCTTATATAATAATCTCATCCTGCTCTCTTTTAAGTCACTGGGTACCTCCCCTCCCAAAATTATCTGGTCAATCACCATCCTTAGTTTCAATTTGCTTATTTTGCCTAGGACTTTTATCAGTCTCATTGGTATGCCGTCTGGACCTGTCGCAGTTCCAGCCGGAACCCTTCCTTCTGCTTTCCCCCATTCCCCTGTGGTCATTTTTTCTTCTTCACTATGGTCCTCCTCTTGTGTTGTGTAGACGCCACCATTTCCATCGGCCTGATCTGGTTCTAACTTCGAAAATGCTGCTTCGATTGTATGTCTAATGTATTAAACGAGATAGTTAGATTAGAAAAAAAATAATACGGTTTACTTGACCCGCTATAATGAATATTGGAAGGTTCCCACATGCAGGTCAAATTATGGGCAGCAAATGCTTCGATATTTAATTCCAAAGCTTCTAAACAACTTTGAGGAAGAAAATAGAAATATAGAAACAATATCTCCTAAAGAGTTGCGTAACATATTTTTGCATATTTAAGCGTTCTGTGTCTTGTTTCTGTTATCCCATTTGATAATGTATAATTTTCTGTATATGATTGTTTCTTTTTTTTTTTTCATTGCACGAAAAGTGTTTGTTCAATGGCTGCCGATGGGGCTGAGGCCCAGTCAAGCTTCTTGTTGAAGCTTTTCCCCTTGTGCTCCACCATTTCTTTAAATGGAAATAAAGATTATTATTATTATTATTATTATTATTATTATTATTATTATTATTATTATTATTATTATTATTATTATTATTATTATTCTCTTGCCTCTTCCCCATCTACCTTTCTCCCTTCCTGTGTGGTTAGTGTCTGCTGGTACCCCTCTGTCTTTTTTCCCTGTGCACTGATGTGTTCCCAGAACCCTTTTGCCGCATTCCTATCCTTCCGGTTTATCTCTATCATTCACTGGACCCCTGCCCTCCCAATTTTTGCCTGTATCAATACTGATGCCTCCCGCTTCTTTTCCTGGAAGTCCTCCCATTTTGATGTTACCTCGGCTGGTGTGGCCCCCTTTTTCTTTGTCCATCTGTGTTCTCTAGATGCCGCTTGGCGACTCGATATTGCTGCCTTGACCTCTTCATCCCACCAGCTTTTGAGCTTGAGTTTTAAGGCTCCGTTCACATCTGGCGACCGAGTACGACCGAGAGAGACCAGACCGGTTTTAAGCCTCTTGCGATCTCTTAGGACCGGATGCGCTACAGCGGAGCTGGTCCTAAGAGATCGCAAGAGGCTTAAAGACCGGTCCGGTCTCTCTCGGTCGTACTCGGTCGTAAGAGTGTGAACGGGCCTTTAATCACACACACACACACACCGTCTGAGCCACACAACCACACACACCATCTCAGGGTTGTCGGTGGTATTTTTTTTCCTCCCTTATTTCGGGTCGTACATTGTAGAGTTGTGCTTCGTTTTAAGTCTAAAGGCGACTTTACGAGCTGATGGAACCAATCAGTCAGCGTCAAAAGTGCTCCGTCATGGTGTTCGTCATGTTTCTTTACGTGTTCTATCACCGCTGAACCAATCTGGTATACAGGGTAGGCCCAGTGACTCGCGCTTTTGTCGCTGTTTGATTGGTCTCATTACGTCGTAGCGTCGGCTGCGCCTGGACTTAAGTTGATACGAAGTATACATTCACCAGCTCGCCTGTGTTCTTGTAAATTGTGAGCAAAAAAAAAAAAAAACGTTCCCGTAAAAGAAAAAAAAGTGTTGGCGTTGTGGCGTTTCACATGCCCACATTATGCTCGCTCGTATGAATCCATGTTTTCACAAATCCGAAATGACCTGGACCATAGCATCCTTAAAAAAGAAAAGATCTATGTGAGTTTGCTTTCCTCCAGAACACGGGGACGAACAATAGAAGCATTCCAGCGAATGATGAAGCTTATAATACGACCAGAAACGACCAAATGAAGCTTACAAACCATTCTCCTACAGGAGAATGGTTTACCAAAATCCGCGAATTAAGAAGATATAGTATAGTTTATAGTTCGGTGATTCTAATCGAATAAAAATGTGTTGTTTCCAAAATCTAAAGTAATCGGAAAAGTAACGGTGACATTTTTTTTAACTAACGTTTTTTTGTTTAGTTTTTTTTTCAGTAATAAAGTAATCTAATTGAATGCATTTTAACGAAGAACAATTGTAATAGTAATATATTACTTTCAGCGAATATAAGAACAAAAATGTTTCAGCCTGACCTTGGGACCGCTCTCATCGGAGATTGGTTCTGCCATCGAAGAAAGGGTTCCTTTGTAAGGAGAGAGCGATGCAACTTTCTTTTCTCCCGGAACAATGTGGGAACCCCATCTTGATGGGATCTCGTTTCCAACAGACGGTTGCCGCACGATATAGTATATCCTGTCGCATCGCGATGAACGCTATGGAAGGATACACGTGAGGATGAATGCTGTTCAGTTTTCCCGGATTGCTTTCGCCTTGTCTCGCCCTTTGTACGGCTCATGGTCCGGGACAGGCGGCACTCGCCCCCGCTTGTTTTCGTTCGTTTCGGGAACATAAACAACCGAAGGTCCAGGGATGGCGGACTTCGGGCCCCCAACGCGTCTGGGAAACCGAGCTTTATTTGTGTGTGTGTGTGTGTGTGTGTGTGTGTGTGTGTGTGTGCGTGCGTGTGCGTGTGTGTGTGTGCGTGCGTGTGCGTGTGTGTGCGTGTGCGTGTGTGTGTGTGTGCGTGTGCGTGTGCGCTTGCGTGTGTGCGTGCGTGCGTTTCTGTTTGCTTGTGTTCGTACGTGAATATGTAAGTTGGCGTGGGTGGGTGTTTGTTCGCGTATTCGTATCTGTGTGTCGTTTCTTCATTCCTTTTTCGCTCGTGTGATTTTTTTCCCCCTTCGCTTGCTCTGACCTTGACATTTGTTTTTTCGCGTTTTTAAAAGCTATTCATTTTTTTTATTTTTTTTTTTTTGCGTTTACTTTTGAACGGAGGAAGCCGGAAGTGTGACGATATGGTACGTCGCCGATGCGCCGGAAGTTCGTCTCTGTGGGTTCGTGGAGAATTATTTATTTTGACGCGTACTTCCGTCTCGGAACGGATTTGGTCGAAACGAACGCGGCGGCGTCTGGCTTTCGGAAGCCGATACCGATACCCGATGCGATACCGTACCGGTACGGTTACGTGAACGATAGGCTCTTTTTGGAACCGTTCTTGAAACTTGCGCGATCTTGAACATCCGCGACTACACGCATGGAAATACTTGACGAATACTGCTGCCCTTTCATATGTTTCGGCGTTTCATCAAGCATCAGTACGTGAGGGGAGTATCACAATAAACCTATTTCACAAGGGTGCCGCCATCTTGAAAAATCGTCACTTCCAGTGTGGGCGAAAACCTTGTTTTTCCGTCGCCACGCCAATAGAATACATTTAGGCATATGGGTAACCGTCACCCATTCTCGTTTTGCCTCCCCTCTATGTTTTTTTTTACTATTTGCAGGTTGAAGTGTTTTATTATTTTTATTCGCCCATATCGCTCCCCCGTTATTCGCTAAAACGTCGATTCCCTCAAATGGCGCTGTTCGCTAAAACGTCATTCGCTCATGTGATATGGACCAGTCTCCGCTGCGACACTGAATAATCATGATAATGCAATTAATGCAAAGGTGCAAGCGAGCTGGACAAGAATGATGAAAATAATCCCTGGAGAAGGCGAACAAGGGGGACAAAGGACAAACACAAATCTCATTGTCCCTGTGTCCCCGTTGTTCCCCTTCTCCAGGGATTATTATCAACACTCAATAAAACTGTTTTTTTTCTTCTCCATAGCTCCATAGTTTTTCGAGTGTAATTTTATGATTTAGGGTTGCCGACTTTCGGCACGACATGATTCTGCGTAGTGAATGGGAACTTTTGTGGTGAAGAATAAATCGGAATTGATTCACGTATTTCGTGCGCGTCCCACCTGATCCCATAAAATCTGCGAGAAAGCTACATAAGCATGCTGGTAATAGTTCTTAATAGTAAGCAAATCAGACGCTACGATAAACCTCCGTATCAACTGTTCTTTTTTTTTTTTACATAAGTGCAAGGAAAGCGCCGAATACTAGATCTAATTTTTGGTGGTCGAATAGTTCTAGCATTTACCCAAAATCAAACTCGGCGTCCATTTTTCAGTGCTTTTCGCCCCCAGAACAGAAAACTCGGCATGAGTGGTATTAATTGTGAAGCTTGATACTGTGGGTGGAAGATGGAGATGAATATGGATGCAGCCTTTCCCATATGCATCTGACATGTGATATAATCGTTTTATTATTAGCGTATTTCCGCAATTAAATCTATCCGCGTAGATTGGATATGCTTGCGAGCATACTGCAGCGTCGCATGTCTTATTGCATGCAGGGACCAAGGACACGTATGCGTGCCTGACAGCAATTTAGATAATGAGTTTCCGGTTTATCACTTGTCGTAAATGCGTTTTATGCATGTTAACTTTTCAGTTTGGGAGTCGTATCTTTCGGTCTCATTTATGTTTTTGTTTATATATTTTTATCTGTTTCCGGTGTCAGGAGGTGAGGTCGTGCGCGTGCAAGATGGGTGTTGCTCGAGTTCGCCGGCCGTTTCGAATCCGGAAATATACTTAAACGCATGGAGGGCGCTGCGATCAGAATTGGTACCGCTAGAGGTACCGATTGGGTGACCGCTTTCTACTAGCTTACTGTTGTGTTCTGCTGTTTTTGTTTCACTTCTTTTGTGTGATGTGCAATCTATCGCTGCTCCCAGCAATCTTTCTTCTTTCATCCCTCACTTCTTCTCTTATTACGTTATATTAAATCAGTTCATCATGAGTCATCGTGCGAGATGGTCGTCCTTTCATAGCGGTACACTTATCGCGGAACTTTACAGTGACATTGCTATGTTTAATTTTTTTTGTTGAGCAGCTTATAGTGCCTGGCGTTGGATTTTTATACAATTCACTAGTATGAAAATTTGTTTAAATTCCGACGTGAACAAGCGTTTGTGCAATCGCTACTCCGTGAGGCGAGGGTCCAAGGTTAGCTGTTGTAACGCACTGGCGAAACTGAATTCCCTCCTCAGCGAAGACATAAAGAAAGGCCGCATTTCAAAATAGGTTCGCTCGTTATCGGGAGAGTTCACCTCTGAACCTACATTGACGCGTCCTGATTGGAACACTTGTCTGTTTTTCTCGAAACTTTTGCAGGTCAGCGTTCGTTTATTGCTTTTATAACTGACTTACGCTTTTGGGTGTTTTTCGGTGAACCCGGAATGCGGGAGGCCCAAAACTTCACCTTAACTTATCTAAACAAATGCCCGCGCGCCTGCTTTCCGACAGAGCACGCGGTGGAACCAATCACCACTATCTGTGAGCCCATTCATTGCGATCATCGCCTTTCGCTCGCTCGTTGTCTTCCCTGCCCAGATCGCATTTCTAAGCCTGCGATGTGAAATTAAGCGCTCGCGTGAGAGCGCGAAAAATGTGGCTTATTGTCACGAAGCAGACTTCACTTTTAAACAAAAATCTAACCTCGTCATTCGCTAATTTCCTCCGTGTAGGCATCGCAGTCATTGGCCTTCCGAGTGCCCTACGGGAAAGTAAATGCATGGGCATTTTAAGAGTGTACGAGACAGTGATATGTAAGTCTCCTACCAAATATATAGGGTGGCATAAATTGAGGGGCTGTCTGTAAAACTAGCCGGAAACATCGTCGCCTGCACGTAGAGAGTACACGTTTTCACCAAAGGCGTATTTCAGCGGTTGCATTTACCTCGGGATATTTCAAGCCCCAGCACTTTCTCTGTGAAAAGTTAGATCAACATCCTCAACAGGTTTCGATGATGTACGACGGAGTCGCCCGAGAGTCTTGCCTGTGGCGCCATCTCCAGGCGCAGCAAGCGCTCGTTGCTGCGTCGTCTGCTTACGACACGACCGCTTGCTGTCATAAGAACGACTGGTGTGTGTGTGTGTGTGTGTGTGTGTGTGTGTGTGTGTGTGTGTGTGTGTGTGTGTGTGTGTGTGTGTGTGTGTGTGTGTGTGTGTGTGTGTGTGTGTGTGTGTGTGTGTGTGTGTGTGTGTGTGTGTGTGTGTTTGTTTGTGTAGAAAAGAAGGGAGCGGCGGACCCTTACAAAATATTTCAGGCAGTCTGTAGAAATCCTATCCACATTTTAAAGACTCTTTCTGAACTTCCTATCCAGTCACGTCATATCGACAATTTTTAAGACTTTCTTAGACTTTCATTCAGCCGAAGTCTATGGAGTACAGACGATGGGAATGGTATAGAATTTCTTTCACCACGTCTCAATAGACTTTCTGTCATCATATTTCTATAAAATTTCATAGACTAGAATCGATAGAATAAGAAGATGCAGTGCGGAGAAGCGACATCACACCCAGTTGGAGCCACCTTGCGGAGGCTGCTTTTGTCGAGTATGTCAAATAATTATCGCCTCTTGGAGTGCTCTATAGTTGGAGATGCAGTTTACCAACCCTTATACACACTTTTCGTCTAACTTATGTGGAAACAACAACAAACTTTGATCTTGATCTTCTGGCAGGCACGTAGCCAGGATTTGTTTCGGGGGGCGCCCAGACAAAAGCTGAGGGGAGGGGGAGAGGAGCAAAATGGAAGATTTAAGAAAAACCTGGGCCCTTGCTCCCCCCCCCCTGGCTACGCCTGTCTTCTGGTATGATCCTCGTTCAAGTGATTGCCTTTCAAAAGTAGGGTAGATGCAGCGGTAAAGCAGCCAACACCACTCAGTTGAACTTACTAGTGTTATGAGTACTCCGTTGCGGGTGTATTTATGATATTTGAGTATGTGCACACAGCAAGTGGCGAGTGCACGTTTCGTTGGATGTGTCGTGACAAACCTAAAATTAATATTCAGAATGTAATTTTTTTTCGCCAAAAATTGAGCTATTGTTGTTAGAAAGGCGATAGAAACGTTGTTAAAATCTTTATCTGTTTTCTATACAATTTTTATCTAATCTCTATACAAAGTATACAGAAAAAAATCGGCCAAAAAGCTATATGACTGTGGATAGAAGATACATTTTCATTAGAATATTTATAGCCTTTATACGCTATTTCCTATAGAAATTCTATAGAAAGCGAATAAATAATTTTGGTGAGGGGGTATCAATTAGGGCACTAACCTAAGCGGTCAAATTTGACGCCAGCCAATAATACCCTTCGAAGTAAAACGCGTAAAACGTAAAACTGTTAGTGCTAACGTCGTATTCGCGCATAACACTGTCGTGCGGTGTACATTGCTTTTGCGCGAAGCTTTCTCACGCATCGTAGCAATTTGCATAGTTCATTAGTATTCGTGTCCTTTTTTATTTTGTTCGGTTTAGTCTTTTTGTATTTATTGGTACTTCTTTGGCGATATTGTAAAGGGATGATATTGCGGCCGTCTCCATTATCCCCGAAAGCGAATAATTGGGGCGGTCCCCCGCGCGGCTGACCCGCAGCGGGCGTTCGAACGTTGCGGGCGACTTTGAACGCACGAGCCGCGATTATTCCAAAACGACGATTATATATTCACGCGTGGCCTCGATTTCCTCGGCGCTGCGTGATGCAGGCGCCGAGTCCCACGTCCGCCACGCGCGTCCTCTAACGGGAGAACCCTCCAGAACTTCCAGAGTAGAGATATACCGTATGTTTTAAGCCGCGGATATAACTGCGAATATATCGTGCAAAAGGCAGTCAGAGCGGTGTATACAGAGAGTTTGGTCAATGGGAGGCGCGGGCAGAGCCAGGGCGTGCATCAGACGCAGAAAGAGGGCTTGGCATGCTCTCTTGGCCAACCAGAAGCCGACAAGAATCACCTGGTGGTGGTAGCGAGAAACAGTTTTGGTCGTTTTAATAAGCGCGTAAGAGTTAAATGTAGTAACCCTTCATGGTTGAAAATAGGGTGCACGTGATGTTTCGATCGTGATCATGCAGAAAGATGTAAGAAACGAATGTGCCGCTCGAACTCTGTTTTGCTCGGACAGGGTGTGACCGCTCGGACGGCAGATTCCCGGCTCTCGGTGCCTGGCGTACGGATTATGTCGATCGTTCCGCTAGTCGCACTCTTCCAGCATGATCTTTGGATGATCGTGATTGAAACATCACGTGCACCTTATTTTCAGTCACCGAGAGTTACTCCGACGCACTTACCAAGTTTGTTTCTCGCGACCACCGCCAGGGTCATATTTCCGGCTTCTGGTTGGCCACATTCGAATTTGTGAAGACGCCCTGGAACACGCCCAGCCCGCTTTCGGCCAATGGCGCCTCCTCATTTGTCTCCTATACTTCCCATTGAATAGCCAAACTCTCTATATACGGCTCTGAAGGCAGTCAGCGGACAATGTCTGTGGCGTGCTTCTTCCTTGTGTGACGACGGCCTCTGGGCGCCGCCATCTTGCTTTGGGCGTCTGTAGACCGTCTGGTAGCCAAGTTCAGAGCGATCTATGCATGGCCCCCTGCGCTGAAGCTCTGAAAAAATTTCTGTAACGTCTCCAATTTCCCAACACTTTTTTTTCTTTTTTTGGAACGCGTGAAACGGCGTCTTTTGGCTCACGGTCTTGGCGTGTGACAGCTTGAGACGCTCAGGTTTGTACTACCCAAAACAAGTCCTAAGAAGTCAATTTTCGCAGCGCCCTCTGAGCAACGCAGGAGGCCTATACTGGCCAAGCTTCGCTGCGTGTCCACGGTTGCGAGACTATAATGCCCCGACAAGGCGTTTTTCACCCACGGTGCCCAGACTAGCCCTTGAGGCGTGCACGCCGCTGCTTATAAACGTGCATAGAGGTGGCACTCGGACAAGATCTCTATAGTCAGGCCCCTTGACACACCTTTCGGGATTTTACCGTCTACGACGTAGAAAGAAGTAAACTCGAAAGCACGCTTGCACACCTCGATAACCGGCGCCCTTTACTCTGTGGCCACCACAGAGCAGCAAATGCCACCAAAGCACTTTTTCGCTTCCCCCTTAGTCACATGATACTCGTACATCGTACAGCAGACACGGTCTTCGAAGCACGTTCGCTCCGTTTAGATGTACGCTTCGAACGCGTCTGCGGACGCTGTTTTGTATGATCATAGCCTCCTATATACTGACAAAGCCTGGCAGATCGCCACGAGAAGCTGCCGCCGAAATGAAAAAAGTGGAGCGGCAGACAACGGATGAGAGGAGAGCCACGTGACTGGCGCCCCGCTGCGGCGAGACGCCGAAACACACTTCTCCCGAGCGAACAAGTGTGTTTGTTTCGGGTCCTCGCCGCTGCAAAAGCTGTGCGCTGACGTCCAGGTTCCCCGAGAAAAGGCACTTTGATGTTCTGTGCTAGCTACCAGATCCTCGCGCTCCAAATCTGCGACCGGGCACTCTATGGCTCCGTCGTCGAACTGCCAGGTTTAGTGAGTATAGAGGAGGATATATGATGTATTGGCAGCGTGACCGCGTTTTTAGGGTAACGCGCTTCAGTGTCTCCGCCGCTACGCCAGTCTCCGAAGAGGATTTGCGCATTTCTCGCGGAGTACCTATTGTCTTTATGTGTGGAAAAAAAGTTTCATTCACTGTTGCGCGAGATATGGCGTCTTTAAAGCTTATTTGTGTGCTGTGCCCCCATTTTCTTCTAGTAAGGGCTGCACGAGGCACGCCATATTAGCGCCCTTGCTCGCAAATCTCAAACGCACACTCAAAAAAAACAAAAAAAACATCGGAAGTTTTTGTTTTGTTTTGCATTTGATGCTTTTCATTTTGCTTCTCCGTGCTACTCGTTCCAAGCTCGACAACCTTCTCGGTTCTTCCGCGTACTATATACGATCATTTTTTGTCTGCCACGCTGGCGCGCATAATTGTTCGCGCACGTTCCTTGCTGCCGGTGTCCGCACCGGAAAGCTGTCAAGAGTGGAGAGGGGAGGCGGGGGTGGACACTCTCGCTCGCTCGCTCGGACAAGCCTTTGAGCCTGCCGCCGACCTATCCAACAGCACCGAAGCACGACCCGATACCTGCTTACAAGTAGCGACGTTCTTCGCTGCACGGACTTGCATGACTGTGCAGGTTGAGGATGAAGATTGCGGATATGAGTGTGGGTTCACCCAGGGTTGTCACTCTGCAGGGTGTTAAAAATTCCCGTGGAATTTCTGGGGAAAAAAGAGGGGGGGGGGGGTATTTTAAGTTTGTGCATTTTGAGTGCGAAACTTTGGGGAGGTGTCGAACTCAACCTCGGGAGAAACTCTCTGCAGTAGCATGCAACTGAGGACGCCCCGTTCTTTACGCAAAGTATGTTTGATCGTGCATATTGGTTGTCGTTACTTGAAGCCAGTCGGTGCGCAGTATCAGTTAACGTTTTGGCCGCCAGGCCGCGCTACTTTTGCGCTGCACACCTGGATAGGCGATAGCTCCCCGCTTCTCTCCTTCACGCCATTTCCGCCGGGCGGCATTGTGCAGTCGCGATGATACTCTGTGCTCTTTGTGGAAGAAGTACCATGGGGCGGCCAGCCTTCAGCGACTGTTCCGACGACGTCGTTTCGGGCGCGGCGGTCGCAGCGCTTCGCGATGACGTTTTACACACGCTCGCGGATCGTCGAAGCTGCAATGAAGAGAGAGGTGGAGAGAGGGGGAGAAGGCGGAAGAGAACTCGTTGTTGTGAGAGGATAGGCAACAACACACAAGCAACAGCAACACAAACAAACAAAGTCAGCGGATAACAATGGTGTCGGGCAAGATGATGATTCTTTTTTTTCTTTTCAGGCGAGAGGGAAGACAGGATGGACAGCTCTGTAAGAGGAGGAAGGGCGAAGGTCTTTGACCTCTGGCGTTACCCGCGCTTTCTTTATTTGTTTTGGGTTTGGCAGAGGGGAGGAGGGGGAGAGGGTGAGCAGCCTTTTTTATATGGCTGCCCTCTCCCTTCAACTTACCTGCGCGGATGGCTGATTTTTCGGCGGAGTCGGATATCGTTCTTTTTGCCGCCGAGTTTCGCTTTGTTGGGCGGTGGTGACCCGTGCGTGGTTGTAATACCGCCGCCGCCGCTGCCGCCTTGACCGCCTGTAAGATTCGTTTGGATGCGAGGCATGTTCGATGATGTCCTCGTTCTATGCATCCCATTAATTGCCGCGAGACGGAACGGCATTGTTGGGTGACTGGCTTCCGGTCTGTTTTGCCGTCCTTGCTGTCTAGCGAGCGTGCTTTCGGCGAAAGTCTCGTCGTCCGAGAGAATTGTATTTTTCGGTCTTCTCACGGTTGGTGGCATTGATCCACAGGTACGATTCATGCCGAAACGCATTATTTATAGCGAAGAAAAAGAAAGGTAGTTTGTATGCTTACTGCTAGAATGACAACGGCAGGACATCTCTTTCGGATGCCCGGCTTCCAGCATGCGCTCTTTGCCTTCCGACCTTGCTTTCGACTGCACGCTCGAAGCTGCACGAGAGGCTCAAGTCGTTATCAGTGACAAAGTTTTTAATGCTTTTGGGTGTCTCGGAGCAAAGTTGCCGAGTGACGGATGCCCTAGTTGGCGGGTTCGAATTCGGCGGAGGCTTTTTTCCGGAGAAGGCATCGTGTAACTTGTTGTTTGCGCACCAAAGAATCCCAGGTGGTCTAACGGAATCATGAGACCTTTTCTAAAGGCGCGCCAGATGCCCTCCCTTCCCCCCCACGCAAACCCCTTATTTTCTTCGTAACTTTTTTTTTTTTAATATTGCCGTGGCATTATTTTAGAGCGAGTGATCCTCGTATATATCTGTGGCGGCACGGCGTGCATGCTTGTCACGAGCCACGGAGGGCAGCGTGCTCTTGTGCCGCGCGCTGATCGAACATCGGCCGCAAGAACACCGGCAGAGCAGGTTATCTATCAGATGCGATCGGCGGCACCGCTCAATACGTTTTACAGTGTAAGTATGTAAATAGAGTCTGCTATGGGTGTGTGTGGTCGTCACCGCCTTCCATATATCTACGTGACTTCGTTTTCTGCTCTATGTCTGAGAGCATGCTGCGATTAACTTTATATTAACAAGTGGTGATAGCACGGCATCTTTGTTTTTCTCCTCTTCCTCTCTTTTTTTTGCAAACCTTTTTGACGTACACTGTTAAGTCGGTCGCAGCTGTGCATGGGCGCCACCATAACCGACCTTCAGTTTTTGTTTCCTCTTATTTTTGATTCCTTTGCTCCATCATTACCAGAGCAGGCCAGGTTATTGCTATTTTAGATTTGACTGTGTTCTCCCCAGCATTGACCTTTGTGGAAGCTCGTCAAAGCCCGCTTCAGTGACTTGGTATCTCGGGGGACTAGGTAAGACAACAGAAGGTCAGCAATGGCGGCTGTAATATGGCGTGGGTGCAAAGCGTCTGCCCATAGTCTCCTCCAGGGTCTGCCTCCCTGGTGCCCCACGCGTGCAAGCATGTGCAGCGTGCGCGTGAGCATAGCCTTGGCCGGCTTGCGATTGTACGTACTTGCCCGCACGATCCGAGACATGGCGGCGACCGGGGCGGCTTGCCAGAGAACAGCGTCTCAGCCGAGACTGGGTGAAAAAAAGCACCGCAAAGGCTGGCGTGGGCAAGCGTCTTGAGACGCGCCTTATTGTGTCCCGCTCAGCTCGTGCGCTGGCTTTGGCAGTGCTTTCTTCACCGCGCGTCTCAGCTGAGACGCTGTTTCTAGCAAGCCGACAAAGATACCGTGCTTGCAATGAGACGCTTTACAAACGCGCCGGATTAGACCCGCCATTGCTGACCTTCTCTTGTCTTACCGAGATGCCGAGCCACTGAAGCGGGCCTTGACGAGCCTCTGCAGCGGCCTATGCTGGGGAGAAGGACACAGTGTAATCTAAAATGGCAATAACCTGTCCTGCTCTGGTAACGATGAAGGAAAGTAAACAGAATAGTAGGAAACAAAAGCTGAAGGTCGGTAATGGCGGCGCCTATCGCACAGCTCCTCGCAAAGCGTAGCTCTCCAAAGCTACTGGAGCGAGCGCGTGGCTTCGTCCATGGTTTCGTTTGCGCGAGAAGCACGTGCAATTGATCTGCGAGATCAAACCCATGCTCGCGCCAGCAGCTTTGACACCGCCCGTTGTACACTAAGGCAGTTTAGTGTGTTCGACGCGGTATCTGGACGTTTGTTTTGTTTAGCTTGATAGTACCTCGTTGGAATTTAAAACGGTTGGCTTTGTATAGGTTTTTGTTTTTACCCCATTGCGTGCATTTGGTTGACCGCTACTTCTGGTTGCAGTTCCTATACGCACTAACTGCGTGTTTATTTCCCTTTTTTTAGAAATTGGTAATTGTATTTACATTTCGTTGGTAAAGGTATCTACTTGAGGAGGTACAGGGGGTGAAAAGAGAAGGGTAGGAGAGAAAACGGAAGAAGAAAGGGAAACTGCTTGGAGAGGATGAAATTACAATTGAGCTGGCGTCTTGTTTTTCGTCTTTTTTCTTTTTTTTTTTACACCGTCCGGTGTGCGAGTTATGTTATCTTGTTTCTTTTCTTTCTTGCGGACGCCAATCTGAATATACTCCAAAGGGTTCGTCGCGAGTTATGGCTTCTGGTGGAGTGAATCGTATTGTGCCTCATCCCCGAGAACATAATACTAGCATTATTGTATTAAATAAATTATTCAAGTTGGACTAAAGCAGTTGTATTTGTGGGGTTGTGCCTGGCGTTGTGTTTTCCTCACTTATTATGGTAATGTTTCACGGTCTTAGGCTGGTGCACTTCGATGAGAACGAATGCGCGGATGAGGAAGTGGCAACAGAAGGGGACGAGGCAAGCTAGGCCCTCTGATAAAATCACGTGAATCTACAGTGGCGTGTATATACTTCGTCTTACAACTTGTGTGCCGCAACGCAGAAACACAGCTCCGACAACAAAACCGATTATTAAGTTTTTTTTTTTGTGTGTGTGTGCTTCGTACAGTTGCGGCGCTGCCCAATCTTGAAATGGAGTATAGATCTCGGACCGAGTCCCGCGTCATTTCGTTCAGAAGTGAGCTTCGCCGCTTACCGCGCGTGCATTGCACGAAAGCGACCCTACGCGGCTGTCCTGAACCGCAGTGAACTCCTTGCTCACATTGATCTGACGAGCGCGTCGAACCACAATGACTCGCCAATTTGAAAAAATGAAACAAAGAAAAGTTTGTATCCTGAGCATCTCTTTTTCTTGAATTCCAAAGAACGAAAGAGACAAGAAAACGGTGGAGAGGGCTACACTGGAAGTGTACGAACGTCAGAAAAGTAATTTCGCGGTATGCAATGGAGTCAGAAGCTGGTGAGGGGGGAATTGGGGCATCTCGAGTACCTGGATGATTGGCGCCTTTTAAAGCACGTGACTCCAAGGTTCTGTACTTAATTAGCTCACAGTTGTGGACAATTGTGGGATTGCCCTCGATTAATGGAGGAAAGAGATCGCACTGGCGTCCTTGAGCGTCGTTATCAGCTGCAGCAGGGGTATTCGCAGTTATTGATGGTAAACCCGCTCGTGAATTTCTATAGCTGCGGCTCCAAACAATGGCTGTGGGGAGAATGTTTGAGGGGACGCGGGTCAGAGAGCACTTTGTTCGGCATTGTTTGAAGCGGACGCGTGTCATGCCCGGGGCTAATGACGCCGAGGAAAATTGCTTCCCGCTCGAGTAATCGCTCTGATTTGTCTGCAAATTGGTCTAGAAAGTGCGTGCTGGCGCTCGAAACCTGCATGGGCGTCCTTGGGGAACGGTGGTCAAAGGTTGTCACGTGGCTAAACGTGCGTCGGGCGAGGATATTAACGACTTCTTAAGCAGGCAACCCTAGACACACAGAGTGCGTTTAGTTCTCAAAACTGTAATCGCCTGAAAAAAGAAAAAAAGAAACAGGTTTATCTAACATTATTCAATCTTATACTGGCCTCCCCAATAGGCGAATGTGCGTCAACAAATGCCTCGCTGTGATTGGCTTTCCATGATTAACTAAACGCTCACTTTGACGCCCGGCTTTCATCGACGGAAATAAGAGTCACCAGACTGCCAATTTGATTGTGTCGGTTTAAGAGGCACTGACACCCCAAAGGTCGTATTTTTTTTATTGTCTAAAACGACGCAAGTTGTAGTCATAAACACGCAAAAAAAACCGCATCGCGAAAAAAAATTTTCCCCGCGCGCGCGCGCCTTTTTATTTTTGGCGTTTAAATCTCCCGCCGCTACCTCCTTGCTTCTTATGATCGATGACGTCAAAAATCAGGAAATTTAGAAGCTTTGTAGGCGACATTTCTATAACATTTAATAATGGCAATCGTAAAACATGTTTTTTAACGCAATTGCGAACGCACTACGGCCCTTCTTTTTGAAATACCAAAAATCAGAGTTCGGTGAGATGTCCCTTCCTAGATTTGTGTCCTCTCTTTGGCGGCGCTCGAGCAGACCGGCGTGTCGGCGAAGAAACCGGTTTTTTTCCCGCGCCGGCTCCCTTCTATCCCGCCAGCTCGCCTCCTCCTCGCATCGGGTCAGCGGAGGTCCGAGAGAAAGTCGAGTCGCAGGAGACCGCAAAATTTGACTGACTGCACTGCCGGGGACCGCGCGGGAACTTCAAATTCAGCATTTGGAAATTGTTTTTTTAATTCACAAATACTGAATTCCCAAGTTTCGAATTTTGAGGGTAATGTCCCGGCACCGTTTTCAATCGTCTCGGATAATAAAAAGAAATATGATTTTGATGTGTCAGTGCCCCTTTAAGAACGTAACGACTCCATGCATGCACCGTGCTGCATCCTATACACACGCCGTCTAACCTGTCGTTCTCAAAGAATAATCCTGGTCGTGACGGCGTGGGTAGGAACGCCGAGAGGGCGCCACCGATACATCACGTCTCCAAAAGAACGCGGTATCTCTTGGGACAAGTGGCGACCTGGTAGGGACACCTGCTCTTGGAGTGTCCAAATAAATTCCGCACTTCACAAGGCTACTTCAGTCCAAAATAGGTACTATATATATATATATATATATAAAAAAAACGTGCTTTTTGCTGTGCAATAGAGCCATTTTCGGAACGTCACACAAATATATTTTGAGAATAAAACGCGCGAATTACAAATACAATCACGGCAAAGTAAAGGGGTACAAAGCAGAACCACGTAATCTTTTTTCAAGGCTCTGTGTACCGGCGTCCGTTTTCGCACGCCGCTCTTATTATTATCTTCTTTTTTTTTTTTATGATAAAGCAGGCATCGCAGTTTTGTACGTTTTACGAGGTGTTTCCCGAGCACCGAAGATGGTTATATTCCGATCAAGTGACGAGTCGACGTATTTCGGTGACTGCATCGTTTTATTTCTCGTAGTGTATGGATTTTGTTTTGTTTTGTTTGTAGGTCATATGCAAATCGTTTTATTTCAAAGTCGTATGCATCGGTTTCTCGAAGATCATAACACTCGTGGTTCTTCAGCTGGTCTTTTTAGGGCGCGAACTCGATGTATACGTAAAAAAGCATTTAGGAAAACTAACAATCACAATCACGCGTGGCATTTTTTCGTGTTTAAACGCGGCCAAACATCGCAAAACGCCCATCTTCTGAAACATATCTCAGAATATAAAAAATGAAAAGGGGGGGGGGGTGTAAATTTTTAAACAATTATTATCTAAAATAAAGCTGACCATATATAGTCTGTTGCCCGCCATGATTTGTGGTTCCTTACTTTACACTCGCGTCCCTTCAAGCGTTTTCTTTACTGAAATGGAAATAATGGAGGGCTTCGTGGGTGGAGCCTGTCCCACTTTTCTTTACCTGCAGCAGACTATAAGTGAGTTACCCACTTTTAATTGGTTAATTTAAAGCTCTGAATTTCTTGGACTAGACAAATTCGTTCGCAGCCCTCGCGTCGTCTCCGTCATCCAAACTTCCCGAACTGATAGCACGTATAGTGGCGTTTCCGGAGAGGATTGACACACGGATCCCTTATCAAATGTCGGTCGCGGAGAGACATTTCTTCGGGCCGGAAATTGAGCGGAAGAAAAAAAGTGAAAGAGCGTCCGCACGTCTCGTCGTCTTCTCCGGGAAGCACGCTTCTCCTCGAAGCTGCCGCTCATCTGACAGCCGCTCTTCTTTTGGCACTCTGTCCTGCAGGAGGACACGAAACTTCTAACGGACAGCTGCATGCATCACACTCGTCCGTCCCCTTATACTTTTAGCGAAAGTCATGTTCGGATGTCGTCCGTTATTCTTCCGTATATGTACAATGTACAGGGTGCTTTGATCTGAGCGATGCTCGGACGGAACAAGAAAAGAAAAAAATCGTATAAATAAACCAGTGAGCGGGGTGCTTTGAAACTTTCCGCAAGGATGTCTCTAGGTGACTCATTTTTCATACTAAAATTACTGAAATGTAAGTAAAAAAAAAAACGCACCAGGAGGAAAATTGTAAAAACCGTCTGGTTGGCGCTGCTACTCACAGATAGCACCACACACGCTTGGATCTGCTGTATCTGCTCTCGGGTTCCACCGTTTTGCTTTATGTCGCGTCATCTGTGAGTAGAAGCATCAACCAGACGGCTTTTACCATTTTTTCTCCCCGTGCATAAAAGGAAAAAAAAATATTTTAGGTTTTTTAGAACCTACATTTATGAAATTTGATTATGATAAATGAACCACCTAAATACAGCTTCGTGAAAAGTTTCGTTGGAGTAAGTTCATCGGACAAAATTTATAAAAATATGTTACGACCGAGTAGCGCTCTGAATCTCCCTGTACATGCTGAGGTTTTTCTGTCGCCTGTTGCAACACAAGAACTACACTCTCAGAAAATCTGGAGCCTCTGCTTTCCCGCAAAGCACGTGGGAGAGACAATCGCTGCGCGGTACAAATGGCGAGTGTGTTTTCAATAAAGGTTCAGTTGTAAGTAGCGCTTGCCATCCTCTTTCTCGTGGCGACGTATTCTCGAGACGTTCAGACATATGCCATTCATCAAATTGCTTAGTCATTTCACTTGGAAAGCCAATCGCGGTAATCTGGGACTCGTGAGAACGGGCGTAATCCCCGAAGCGGTCGTGCTGTGGCACGAGCATACGGAGCGGCATGCCAGCCGCAGGAACCTGTGGTGACCGTGCGCAGGCCCGAGTGTCGGTGCGCTTGCACGTTACGTCATCCGCAAAGCAAATTCAGTGGTGCGAAATGTGTGCCGCACAAGGTATACGCGCTCGGCATCGAGGCCTCCACTATGGCCGCACGTCAGTGCGAGCCGCGTATTCGCCCCCCCCCCCCTTTTTTTTTATTTTTTTACAGCGGAGCTGTTAAGGGCTAGTTTCTCCAGGATCGTGTCCCCCGCAAAGAAATGAAAACACCGAACTCTGGACACCTACCGCCATCTATGAGCGACGGCGGCAAGCCACGTATCTGGTTGCCGCCGTCACTCATAGATGGCGGCAGCCTTTCCACTCTGGCTTGCCGACTTGCGGCCGGCCATTGCTTTCCATTGTACAGCTCCGCTGGTCTTCCTTCTTCACCAGAGTGGAAAGGCTGAAAGCTTTTTTGTTTGACAATAAACTGAGTGGCGCCATCTATTGGAGAACCCGCTGCACACTTCCGGTTCAAGTATATCTTCGAAATTTTTGCTCATCATTCTTTTATCGTGAGGGTGAATTAAGTCTCATTGTGCTATAAATGGCCAGTTTGCAGAAGGGGGCGCGTATATTTTATTTCGAAAGCAGTGCTAAAACCGCCGTCTAGTTCAGAACGGGAAGTGGTTGGGGGCTGTTTGCACACTGGCGCCTACCAGGTTTCAACTCACGCGAGAAAGAGGGAAGATTATGGCTCGTCCGTTGGCGAGTTCCCTCCGTCCGCTAAATCGCTGCCATTTTTCTGCCGATCGCGATGACTCGCCATCCCCGTGCTCCGCGGCGAAAACAGACCCACAGGCTTTGCTCATAAACAGCGCGGCTGTTACTCGAGCAAATACGGCAGTCGCCGACAGCTTTAAGGAACGCAGGGCGTGGCCATATTACGCCTCTTGCTTTGTGATTGGTTCTTCGCAGCTCTTATCGGCGAATGTCGCAATCTCATTGGCTGTGGAGTGATAATGAGATGCACGGGATTTGCCACGCCCGGTGTCTCTTAAGCTGTCGGTGAGAATGCATCAGGGGCTCCGGTTCCAGATTTCCAGAGAGGAATGATCGACGCCATGACGCGACTCAACATGAACCCACCATTTTTGTGACGTCACAATAAAAAATAATGTCCTTGCTTTTTTTATTTAAGTTTGACGCGTTGGTTTTTACTAATTAGGCTCCGCATAATGCCCAATGCAAGCGGACTGTGGTTCTCACGGTTGAAGCTTCTCCCGTAGCTCTTCTGTTAAAACGTAATCTAGCCTGAACTTAAAATAATGCCACCTAAAAAAAAAAGAAAAAGTAAAAAAGATGGCAAGCTAATTTAATATTTGCGGCAGAGCAGAACTGACAGCCAGCCCACCGTCTGCGTTCTTTCTCGCTCTCGTTATGTTCTTTCTGTCAGGACTACCGATGGCAGCGCTTACGATTTGCCGGGCTCCACTCTCGTCGCTGCCCCCGTAAAGGAAGGCCTTTAATCGCGTGGCAATCCCTTTATAATCGTTTTGTAGCGACCGGAAGCGGCTGAACGACGTCACTTCCTCCGCGTACTTGGCCATGTCTCGTTTAGCATATCCGCGCACTTTAGCCTCGAGAGACCTCGATCGGTTCGCCCTCTCTCGTCCCTTTCCCGTAGTGTCATTTGCGTTGGTCCCAGTGATTGATCCTTGCTTCCGATTGCGAGTTGGCGTCGTTCGTTTCTCGCCCGAGGGGCGGCGCTGCGGTCGTTAGGAGCCGTGAGGCGGCTTTGACCGCTCGCGGCTCGCGTGCAGCTGGCTGTCCGAGAAAATGACCGGTCTGTTTGTCTAAACGATAGTTCTCCGCATTCGGGAGTTGCTCTAATCATACCCCCTGGGCAGTGGAGGAGGTATAGTTATTGATTATAGTGTTATTGTTATCTCATTGTTTCTGGGCCTTCGAGTCGCTGTATAACGTTGATGCTGGGTTGTTCGAAAATGACCCTCGTTTGATTATTGTAATAAAACTCATATAGCGGATTCTTTGTCTTACTTTTTGACAGGTAACGATGAATGTAATATAGTAGTAAAATGCAATACTTTAGAACTATATGTTTTGAGTAGTCACCTTATTATGCAGCCCGTGTAGCTAACGCGCGCTGCACGTGCTGGCATCTGCAGCGGTAACTGTCCTAAAGCAAAGACCCAAAGCAAATGGCACTTTGTGCGTTCGTTCGTCAGGGCCTTATTTTGTTAATTTACTTAAAAATATTAGGGCAAGTGTGTGAGGCGTGTTTACCTACGCTACTAGCATTCTCCCTTTCTGTTAAGTAATTTGACAATGGGACTGTAATACCCCTTTCCCACGGCAAAGTTAATGTCATTTCCATCCAATGAGATTATCTGATTGGCGAATGAATCGGTAAATTGCATACATCGTACAAACGAGTACAATGCACACACCATACAAAAGACACGGAGTTTCTCCGCAGGCACATCTCCACAGACATATGATGACAGCATTATCCGCGGACATATGCCTCAAGCGCGTTCGAATCAGAGCTTGCTTCATGCGTATGATGCTTCAAAAATGTCTGCAGACCGTCTTTTGTAGGACGTACTAGCAATACATAAAATTGAAAGAATAAAACACGGAGGACAAGCACAGGACAACCACTTTCTTTCCGTGTTTTATTCTTTTAATTTTATGTATTCATGCTCAACCCGCTCGCCTTCACCAGTACTAGCAATGTCACCGCGGCTTTAGAGCGCGGGCCACAAGGCGGGTGGTCCACCTTGCGCTACTCGGGTTAGGACGAGGCACACTGACGGGAAGTCCAGAGTACGGCAATTTGCGTTTAGGGCGGTTCTCAACGAGAGCGCGGTAATTGGTCCGTTCTCTAGGCCGCTCGCCGAAGCGCCACGTTTCGTCCGATTTCAGTGACTCGGGTTGTCGGTACATACGCGTGTTGCTGCCATACCGATATATTTTGATCTCGAGCGCCGAGATAGATAAGATAAACGAAGCAGGTAACTCGGGCAAGGAATTCGGTTGGAAACATGTATAGTACGCCACGATAGCCGAGTATAGATACGATGTAGGCGGGCTATTGCCCTCGTCGTGTGACCGTTCGTAGAAAAGTTTGCAAACGTTGTTGTAGCACGCTGCTCAACCACTCGCAGGTCCCGGAGGGATGGATGGGCGTATGTGAGTCTCGGAGCTCGTGGAGCGAAAGCTTTCGCGCTGCGCAAACCAAAAGTGATCCTGGGTTCAATAATCCACCCTTGCCCGTTTCGTTCTTGGGCACCGTATACCGACGTGCGGTCGTGTGTCAATCACTACTGCGGGGTGCACGTTGAAGACCCCAGGCTAGCAGTGGTACTGTACTGGCTAAAATGTTTCATCAGCGGCTTAAAGAAAAAAACGCACAACACAATTTTACACATCCCGAAGTGTAGATCGCCTCACAATGCACCCCCCCCCCCCAAGCAAAAAAAGAAGTTAATGATTTTTTTAAAAATCAGTTTAGCTTTATTGAAGTGCCAAAGTGCGATACCGCTCTGACCTTTTCATTGGTCCAAGTGATCTAAGGAAGACCAATAATGATTGTTCCGACTGCATCGTGGGGCAGCATGCGCGCTGGAGCTTCCGAGAGTTCACGATCTTTCGCATAGAATGGGCCCTGGGAAAAATGACGGACGCTGTCCGTGTTTCAAGACGTAATCAATTTCATTCCAGAATTTAAGAAAAAAAAATCGTATTTCGACATTTTAAGATTTGGCCGCCCCTGAGCGCGTCGAGCGTTGCCCTGTCCGCGTTGTCACGTCATACGGCTCGCCGGAGTAAGTCGGGTTCGCTCGAGTAAGGTTTGAAACGAATGCGGGTGCTGAATTGTGGACCAGAGAAAGTCCCGCCTCTCAATTTCAGATCAATGTACCCGTTTGTGATAAGCCGATAGCATCAACCCGATAAAACGCGCTGGACTATATTTCCCTGCGGTTCGGCGCGTCGTCTTTCCCGCATTACTCCGGAGCCGTGCGGCAAACTTCGCTTGCCGTCTCTGCTAACGCTTCGAGATATAAAAGCGTCATCCACGATTGCACAAGAGCACACTACGTCATCTTTAGCGGGATTTATTTCAGTTTCATCGACGGAAACGAGGGAAATGTAAACATCTCACTTTCCGACGTGGTTGCCTGTTGAGCATGCGGGGACTACAAACTTCCGCCAAACATACACCATCGAACTTGCCGTTTGCAACTGATGGTTCAGCTATTGAGAAGATAGCGGTCGTGACGTCAGAAACCATAACAAAATGTGTGGTTAACTATGACGTTTACATTTTAGGTCACGTGATATCGCGCCTCTTCTACTAAATGTCCCCCAAAAGGTTTTTCTTTTTTATTTAACGGAAAAGTAATTTACGTACTTGCGAACGCTGATTCTCCGCCCAAATGTAGCCCTAGAAGCGGTCCGTACTAAATGCCAAATTTTCAGAACTAAGAGTTATCTTATTAAACAGTTATAATCGATTTTCTGACAAACTTCAATGGGAAAAACGGCGCCAGTTACCAAAAACGACCGAAACCTACAGAGCGCGACACTGTTAGCGCGAACAAGCGATCGCCAGTTTTCTGTGTTTTTCACCCAGAACCGAAAGGTTGTCATCAAAGATATCATTGCCATAGGAAGAGCTCACTTAGGGCTTTAACATGAGGGGCAAAATTGTAGCCCAATAATGCTCTTCCTAATAAAATGCGAAAAGGCGCCGATGTCGTGTTCACGCTAACAGTATCGCTGGTGTACCCCATTTACCCGTTCAAATTTTCACAAAAGCACCTATATACAACTTTGACGGAGTAATGGTTAGTTCCGAAACTTTGGCATCTGGTTCGGATCGCCAGCGTTACGCGATTGGTTCTCGATTGTCCTTTGTCGGGTGATGCTGCATTCTCATTGGCTGCTCTGTGGTAATTAATTATATACGATCAGGCGCTGGCCACTCTCTTTTGTCTTTTTAGTGTCACTCGCTTTATTGTCGTCAAATTCTTCAAACAAATTTTGCCTTGTCTTAGTTCACGGGGTGACCCGATAAAGTCACTGACGTCTGAAGAAACGCGAGGGCGTGGCTTACCGTATTTCACGCTCCTCGCCTTCCGATTGGTTCGTCGGCGTTCTTATCGGCAAACGGCGCAATCTGATTGGCTGATGAACGATAATTAGATGCACGGGACTCGCCGCACTCTGCTTTTCTTGAGCTTTCGGTGACTATTCAGAGATAACGGGCTAAGCACACAACCACAGCTTTTGAATAAACACGCACGTTATTTATTTTTTTTTTGTCGGAGAGTTTTTAAATTTACTGTTTGCTTAATTCTGATTATCTCTCCCTTATCAAGCGGCAGTGCATAAAACAATTAAACCGCGATCCTGTATTGTACATAGTATTCCATATTCATTGCATATTCCAAAAGAATTAAACCGCGCGGTTTCCTACTTATTTGTGTGTTTTCATGGGTGAATGATTACCCATGAATGCGCTTGATTAACTTGAAACGTTCGCGATCACGATTTCTCCGCCTGATTGACTGAACGGCTTGTCTATACGCAGCTGATTGTCGCTATGCGCACATGCTCGTACAATGTCAAAATAAAAAAAAAATCATGGAAGCAAAAAAAATATTATTGCTATGGCGAAGCAGTGTGTCTGCCACTGTATCTCGCAGCTCTGTTTTTTTTTATGTTTCTGCCTCGGACGAGCGCAGGTGTGTAGTCGTCGTTTTCCCGCGTTCCTGCGCACCTGGGCAGCAGGTGTTATTGTTTAGTGAAGCAGATTGTTTGTCACTCGTGTCTCGCTTCTGCGTTCTTTTAATTGTCTCCACTTGTTCGTTCGGTATTCGCGTTCGTTTCTTCCGCGGGAAGGAATCCTCCAGTGTGCGAGCAAGTTGCCCTCGAGTTATTATTGTCCGACTATAGACCTTTCCAGCGCTCATCACCCGGGTGAAAAATGCTGAGTCACTGAGCTGTGGACGCTTGTGAAGCGTCTGATACACAGCACTGCTTAGGCTACAGCGCATGCTCTGAAGGCGTTCCACCTCCAACAGACAAAGATGGCAGCGCCCAGAAGGCGGTTTTTGCAAAGGTCTATTATAGAGTGCAACAAACGACAAACATCGTTTGCGTGCCCGTCAATCGCGCCTTCATGTAGCAACCCCGGTTTAGGTTTGACCGCCTCCAGCTGGCCACAGACGAACAATGTTTGTGAGCGAGTGGTATCGGGGAAGATTGCTCGAATCACCAACAAGTTGTTTTGGTCGTGTCGGCGTGCACTGTTGGTTGTTTGTTCGTTAACTGGGGCGAGCCGCTGTAGGCATTCGTTTCACTGTGCCGATAATGACTTTTTGTTCGAGGTTATTTGGTACAAAAACGAAACGGTGGCGCTTTGACCTTATTTATTTATTTTTATTTATTTATGCTACATCTCCCAGTGGATATTTCGTAAAGATGGACAAATGCTTAAATAATACAGGCAGTTAACATTAGAAAAAAAAGAGTAGTGTCAGTAGTTAGAACGGGATAAGTATAAAACAGCTTGCGCTAAATATTATTACAGGTTTTTAGAAAGATACGCGGGGAATGAGATTTGCGAAACACAATCCGTGAAATACACAAATATAACATATAGGAATAATGATGAGAAAATGTGATGAAAAGAGAACGAAGTCGGTTCTTAATTGTAACAAAGTCATTTGAGAGAATTCAGCTTTGATTATGCATCGTCATTGGGAAGAAGGAAAATTCGTGTTGTGTGCCATAGCTTGTAACAGGTGCGGTGACGTCAAACCTCTGTTGTTGTTTTTTTTGTGTGTTTTGCTTTCCTAAATGTTGAACGTTTAATGATATAGTACAAGCAGCATGGGTCCAGAGCTTGCTGTGAAACGTCCGCTAAGTCAGTGAGTTCTTTAAACTGGAAATTCGAATATCTTGGTCTCAATATACGCGCGTAACTTTAAAGCTTCCTGTTCTCGTTCGGTACGTATCAGTTATAATCGCTGCATTAAAAAGTTCCGATAAGCGAAGCGGAACGAAGCTACTCAACCAGCGAAAATAACGGAACACCGTCAGAAAAAAGTTTTCCTACTTAGATTGTCTTCCTTGTCACGTCTGAGACTGCCGCCGTTAGGAAAAGAAAAAAAAAAAAATAAAGAGAATAGTATACTCCGTTTCAGCTTACGATGGAGTGCAGCGAACGTGACACGATCCATCCCGGCCAATCGAGCGGCCGTGTACGTATTACGTGATTATGCGTCGTGCGCGTCGTGTGCGCCTCTCTCGAAGGTCACGTGATACTCATACGGCCTCGGGATGACTTCGACGACTCGTAAAACCTCCGCAATCCATCCTAAAAAAAAAAAAAACGGAGTTACGCATTTGTGTGCGTGGTGTCATTGGCGGATTTTCCCACCGGCGCTCGGAGATCTGTCGCTTCGCCCGAGCAACTAACTACACACGTGTTCGCGCATTCTAACGACACCATCCATCGCGCTATTCTCCTGTCCTCCAACTGGGCACGTGACCACGTGTGAGGTGTTTCATCGTTCGGGCGCGCCGGTCTATTCTCGTTTCGGAGTTTTTAGTTGGACAAAAAATATACTCCTTACACACACATAAAAAAAAGGGGGGTGTGGAAACAGTCATTAGTTTTTTAGCTTCCGGGAATTGTCAGAGGGCGCCACTTCCCCCTCTCTCTCTCTCTCCCTCCTTCCCCATCTACTTTATTAATTTTTTTTTCTTCCTGTTGTACATAAGTATGTTTTGGCTGCCTTCCAGCGAGGAAGCTCCTAACTACCGCAAACAGCCGTCCTGTCTCAGCAGCAGCCAGTTTCGTAACTCGCTTGTACGAACTCCATTCCGCTACTTTATATCTATATTAGTACGTCTTTTCTTTTTCTGCGTTTGCTTCTGGAAATTATTTCTGGGGACTCGTTAAACATTTCGAAACCGAACCCCCCCCCCTCCCCTTCCTCCCGATGACACACATCCTTTGTTCGGTAAGCGACGGGAGTAGATAAAAGTAAACACCGAAAAAGCGGCCAGACAAATGCTCCTTTTTCGAAATTTCCATGGCGCGACCCTGAAATGTCCGCGAGTCTGTCTGCTATAGCTCGAATCTCAAGGCCTTCACGGTCGCTTCGCGCGCGCCGTGTCGTACCGTTACGCGGTAGTTAAGAACGTGAGAGAACCATAGGACGTGGCGAACCCGCCGGGGGTTTTGGGTTCGATAAGGTTCGACACTTTCTTTTCGAACTTTTTAAACGGAACTTCGACATAAATGGGAGTTTTATCCGCTTCACTTTCGAAGCCGTGGTCATACCTCGAATACATCAGGGGCGGATCCAGAACTCCGTCTGGGGGGGGGGGGGGGATTTTTAAGGATACTATTGTCCCATTCTTTCGTGCGCAAGGGGGTCCACCCATGTCAAGTGCCCTGCGAGAAGGAGGAGGGAGGGGGTCGACTTGTTGGGGGGGGGGAGCTGGCCCCTGCCCCCCCCCTGGATCCGCCACTGGAATACATGCCATGCGAAAGACAGTCTGCAAACATTGTTCGAGGCCGTGTCCGCGGATAATGCGGAGAGTAAGTCGTCTGCTTCTTGCTCAGGAGTTGCGGTGACGTCAGAGAGACGCCGAGCTATGATTGGCTGTGATTGAAATGAATGGTGGGTAGACCTCGAAGCAGGCTGCCTCGAGGTCTACCCCATCCTTCATTCAGAACCAACTTCAAGTAAACAGTCATAGTAGATCGTTTCGATACCTCCGATAACGATACCCGATAAGTCGATACGACGCATACGCGAAGGTGTCAACGGAGTATCGGGTATCGTTATCGGAGGCATCGAAACGACCTACTCTCCCGAAAAGTTGGACTGAAGTTGAAATTGTGTGCGCACGCGCGAAAAAACAAATATGAGAAGGAGCAGACGCCATCTGGCGGGGGAAAAGCGCGATATTTGTTGGATATGATTCTTCCATATTAATAAACCAACTAAAGCATTAAGCGCGTGTCATTGCTCTTGTATTGTGTAAACATTGGTGATCATATTGTACAATTATAATAATAAAGTATATTGCATAAAACATTTGTTTCACAAAGTTAGACTTTTTTTTTTTATGGTAGAAGTCGGGCAATTATTGTTTTGAAGTCGAAACTTGTCAAACTTAGACTAGATAGTAAAAAAACGTTCGCCGAGTCATTCGAATCTCGAGGTTAGTCGACGAAACCGCAGGTTCGACTGAGGTTCGCGACACCCCTAGAGATAACGTGTTAAACGGCAATCTTGTTTTTTTCTTTTTCCTTTTTTTTTTGTCGATACTTGCGTTTACGACCGTAGCGGTCGTAAACGCAAGTATCGACAAAAAAATGAAGGGACGGCACGTAGTTAGGTAGCCTAACTACGTGCCGTCCTTCGAACCAAGTTGAATTGTATCACTTTTGTGAGTGTTGCGTTGCTGCCGGTCTCGCTTCGCCGCCCGTAGCCTTCGGAGATCTGGGCGTAAAAATTGTTTCCTCAACAGGTAGAAGCTTCTGTGTTGAGTATGCCGAGGATGTACGCACGTGACATTGTTCTCTGGAGCGGTCTCAAACAAATTGGGGTTCCGCAATGGCAAAGCGTTTTCATTTTCACTTAGCGAGGGTTCTGCCATTGTTTGACTCGCGTTGTATGCTATCAAGATTGGGTGTTCCGCTTCGTTCGCTTCCGTTCTCGAAATGCGGGTTGGATGAAATCCAAACTTCAAATTTTTGTTTCGCTTTGCCTATATTTTTGGATAAAGGGATAAGGAGAAAAGGGAAGGAGGGGGGGTCTTTTATTTATACTTCTTTTATTGAGTAAGTGGCGCCATCTAGGTTCTAAGACGTGAAGCACGAAAACGGGGAACGCGCTCCTCTTCAAGTATGTTGTGAAAGCTGTTGCGGACTGGTGGCGAAAAGGTGCGGTAGTATAAAGGGCTTGTAAAAAAATGTGTGCGCCAAAAGAAACTTGTTTTTTAACAGTAGGCAGTCAATATTTTGTTTTGTTTGGGTGCTTGTTTGTTTATTGACGACACACATCAACAACAGCGCGCCTTGAAAGAAAGACATACTTTGAAGACGACAACGTGTTCGCGAAGCGTTTCTTTGCGGCCTCCATCGCGTCGCTACCTGTTTTACGGCGACCAAACTCGGTGCCGCTGTGCTTTCTTTCTTTTCCTGCTCTTTCAAGTTTTCACGCGCCGCGTCGCTCGCCCTTGCGTAGATTCGCGTTCTCCCAAGACCAGTCTTTTGTTTGAGTGTGCGGAACAATCTGGACTACTCCTAGAACACTGTACTGAACTAATACCTCTCCTATTTCTTTTTCTTTTTCACTCTGAAATTTGTTTATTGGGAAAGAGCGCGATAGTTCTTAATTACCGCGGCAGTTCCCTCCGCTTCGCAGTTTCTTTTAATCTCCTCTTCCGCTTTTTTCACAGACGTGGCGCGACTTCAAACGTCTGTAGAAGTAATCGGTGGCACTGGGGTAGAGCCAGTTGTACGTGATTTACGCTGACTCACGCCGCACATCGTAGTTCCCCTTTTTCTTAATTGCTTATTTACATGATCAAATTTTTACCAGTCTGCGTTATTGTAGTTGGGCCTATATCGGTTTTTACCTTTGTGGGTTTCTTGTTTTCGTGCCAGGTGGCAGGCAAGACCTGGATTTAAAAAAAAAAAAAGATTTTTCTTTATTCCCCTGGTTTGTGTTATTTCGTCATATTCTTTTAGACCTTAGGTTGTAAAGCCTGGATTAAGATACCATTAGTCTCGTTTCGGCACGACGAAAAAAGAAAATGTAATGCTTTCGAGGAAAAACGTCTGTACGGGATTTGCGGAATCGGATATCGATTCGTCTTGCTTATCTCTCATACGCGTTTACTTTATTATTTTTCTTTCCCGCTGTTAGAATGACTGGCGGTTTGCGCTGCTGCAGGTTGATTCACGCTTCTCGGTAGTTTAAGGCGTAAAAAACGAATTACCTTCTTCGCGCCGTAAGTCACCGGTACTGAAAGCCGTTTTCACGCGAAGCACGGGAAGTGTCCGGCACACGTTGCTTCTTAGCGATCGAGTCGATTCGCCGTGTTCAGCCTCCGGAGCCGTCGAAAGACTAGAAGGCATGCAGTTTCTCCGAGCGGCTTATGCTGGATTCGAATGAACTGCAACCTTGAAACGGCTTGAAACGGCTGGAATGGGCCTCCCACGAAATCGCGGGTTTCGCAGGTACCGCTTGTCACGTTCATGATTCACTGCACTTTTGGTTGCACACACGCACGCACAAATAAATACACAAATAAATCATGAGGCTATATCCAGGACTTCGGGTACATAGGAGACTAAGGCTGCAAATGGCACTTCAAAGATGTACTGCTAATCGAATCGTGTTAAGATGTGCGCATCACGACGGTGTTGCCTCCAAGTGTTTCATGATGAAGCACGAATTTGCATTTTTATATATTTTACATTTCCCGGAAGATAAATATATAAACAACCCGAAACAAATACATTAATTTTAAGTTCAAAACGTTTGCTGCATAAATTTTGATGTTCTCTAAAAAAAATGCTCCCAAATAAATCTTTTGTTTATTTAAACAATTTGTTTAACAGGAGAATTTTAGAGCGTTTGGACAATTTTATTCCTTCTTGTACGACATGCTTTCTCGTTTTAAGGCGAAAAAAAAAATTACAATTTCGTCTTTCCCCTTATCAGTATCGTTACATTTCATCAGACGATCCTTGATGCCCCAATATCGACTGGTGCTAGGATTTCACTGCTTTCCAAACAAAACTAAATGAACCGGGCCAAGCATATAAACTGGCTTGCTACATCCATGGAACAAACCATTCTTTTTAATGCCTAGGTTAGGCCAGACCGATACCTTTCATGTACTTAGGGCGAAGTGTGATGATGCAAATATATTGGCTCATCTTGTTGATAAAGCGCTAGTTGCTCAACTAATACTGTTGTTTCTGATTGAAGTCTACTTTGTTTCACGGCTGTACTCATGATCTCTTACCAAAATAGTTATTTCATTTTATTGTCATATACTGCTTCAAGACCACTAAATGACTTGTATTTCAGACAACAGTACATCATGTGGATGGACTGGATTGAACTTAATTTTATGATGGTATCGTTTGCAATTTATTAGCGTTGAGATGCTGATGAGAGCAAAAAGGACTCATAAAAAGGGCTAATCTAAATAATATGTTCTCCTCTAAAATATGGAAAAAAAAATTGACTTTTTTGCGACGTTATTCCTCAACAATTGAATTAAGATATACATGATTATGTCATTACCTGAATTAACTTTATGTTATTCATCATTCCACGTTTTGGGCGGCGGCCATATCGTTTTAATCCCCTCGACAAACAAATCATGGCGAACTAACGCGGCGGTGAATATTATTACCGACTTTATTATGTTTCTGCGGTGACAACGAAAATGTAGGTCAAAGATATCCGGTCTTCAAACCACAGTCTGCCTTTTTTTGCGTGCGTCGTGCAAACTGTCATTCCAGGAACGGTAATAAAATTATCCGGCATGGGCCTCTGTTCCGGTGGTGTATGCAGGGCGCAAGTTTGTCTGCTTCGTTTGCAGGGCGTTGCGATGACGTCAGAACGACGCCAGACTCTGATTGGCTGTGCTAGAAAGGACAGTGCATGAGCACCACTATTTCTTTTAATCGCCCATGCGGAAAACTGGTTTTCCTGACATCGTAGCGACCTGTCATAAAGGAAAACCGGACGACCGCGATCCGCGTTAACATAGTGTACGCGCACGTTGGTGAAGGAATGAACCTTCGGCGACCTTCTTCCAGGTTTAACGCGGCGGAGAAGGTAAGTCATGATCTGTCCGGAACGTAATCGCCTGGACGAGACTGCAGAAACAGATATCAGGTTACGGTTGACGCCACCGTGTCTGCACGAGGTGAGGTCAGCAGCAGCGGAAATAGCGGACAATCATCATCCCCGTCCTGTGCCTTGGTGCGCTCCGAAAGGGTAGAGGCCGGGCCTAACTGCGGAGACGAAGGTCTCGACGAGTCTGTGACGTCAACGGGACGTGTGTGCGTGCGTGGGGGCTTGGCGCGCTCAGGAAAGGAGAGAGGCATGACCCTGATTGCGGAGGACCATGGCTACGACGCACTTCTGGCTACGACGCGGCGGACTTTGCTACGACGCACTTGACGGCGGGTTGCTGCTGCGCGCCTGCTGCCCTGGCGGGGAGTGAGGGAAAACGGACCCTATATAAGGCGGAGCGCGAGGCTGCTCAGGAGTTCTCTCGTGATTTGACGACTGTATCGCAACCATGTAATTAAACCGTTCGTTACGTTACCAATTCTCCCACCTCCACTGGACCCCTGGGTTCTTCACTTCGGGGAATGGTCGTCGTCACGAGCCAGGAAGCTCCCGGACGTGCGGCATAAGCCCCGCCTCTAACAACTGGTTGTAGCGGTTGGGATCGGACCATGCGACATCGTACTACATCTGCAGGTGAGCATTTGGGCTGCCCCAAGGAATTCCATGAGCTTGGGTGTAGGGTAATTAATTTTGAACTTCTGGAATCATAAGTTTTGTTCTATTTTTTTGGGTTTTGTGTACAACCTTGCGACAGTTTTAGAACTGAGAGCCAAAGCTGGCTAAAAGCGATCATGGATCTAATGAGGTTACTGAGAACAGATTTATTCTGTTTGTGTGAAGAATTAGGTGTGGGAGGTGGAGCAAAAGATGAAGAAATCTGAGATCAGTAAAGCAATTTCAGACAAGCACGGAAGCGGGAAATTAAAATTGCGTAGGAACTGCTTCTGAACGCTAGAGCAGGCTGCAGCGCGGAGAACGAGAACAAGAGCAAAGCTGCGTAGAGAGGAACAGAACAGGCGGCGCGACGCCAGAGAGAGAGAGAGAGGAAAGAACAAAAACAAACTCACGAGAAGGGCAAGAGCGAGACAGCAGAAGAACGAGAGCGGAGAAGGCTGCTGGCAGAAGGGCGGAAGAGCAGAGCGAAACACACAGCGAGAGGAACAGGCGAAACCGGGCTGCAGCAGAAGACGGAGGCAAACAGCGGGAACTGGCGCAGGCTGCGAGAAGACAGACTGGAGCTAAGCAGGAAAGACGAGCAGCGCTAAAGGTTAGGGTGAGATGGAACAACAGCGGTCGCTCCCAGGCCTGGACAGGAGTTGGGACTCCGGGTACGAAAACCGTGGAACCAACAATTAATATCAATGAAAAGCTAGCCCAGCGTTAGGTGGGGAAGACGTGACTATTTCGTGACATTCCAGGGTATACGAAGTTGGGCTTTAAAAAAGCGCACAGAAAATGGCCTGTGGCTTTGACTTTATTGCCTGTGAACGAGTTTATCGCGCGCCTTAGTGCCAAAGAGGCTTGGACAGCGTTGACAAGGTGGTGAACCTTACGAGCAATTTTAACCTACTGCCGGGCGTTCCATCCGGGTTCGCTCAAAGTGACGAGGGCTGCTCGTTCGCTTGGGCAAAAACCAGTTGATAGAATGATTTACGAGCAGAAATCGCCCGAAGCGGAACAGGTAGTCGAGTATGTTATTGTGCCTCCGACAGTTCCTGGTAGCATTCCCGCAGTCGTCAGGGCACTGCTGATTGCAGGATGGTGGTCGATATTGTCAGAAAGGGCCGCTGACTGTAGTGCCTGTTGCGTAGGGCTTCGACGGAAGCCGACGGCGGGCGATGTACAAGGCCAACTGGGCAGGAAGGCGATAACGAAAGCAGACCCGGACGGGCGGATGAGATCCCGAAGAGCAGAACACTCGAACTGGAGCCGGGCGCGGCGTAAATGGGCGTTGAACCCGGAAGCCGTTCTCGTGCGCCCAATATCCGGGCTTGGAGGACACCTGGCAGCAGATGTAGAGGCGCAGGTTATGTCGTCAGCAATGCGTGACAAACCGTGGCAAGGGACCTGGGCCTCCTTCGTCTATCTTCACGAACTCCAGGTAAACGGTATGCAAAGTGCTTCAGGACGAATTACTGGCGACAAATGGACGTTGTTTGTCGTCATCTATCGCGAAGCATATCAAATTTTACCTGGAAGGTGAATTTGGATCAAACGCAACTGCTCCGAAAAGCACTGAAGTGTCTGTCTGCCTATGGCGACAGTGAATACTAGCCCGATTCGGAGAACTGGTGACAGAGGCGGCTGTCTCGCAAACAGTCCCGTTGGAGTATCCTTATTTGTTTTCAGCAGATCGAAATTCCTACTACTGCGAGGAGGAATCAGCAACAACTGGGAAAAGCTAGATTCAGTCATGTACGATGTCCGTCCGCGTCAGCTCGCCCCTTTGTTGACGAGTGATCCAGAGCCAGAGGCAGCTGTCGGGGAGCAAAACACTACCACAGTTCGAGGCAGAGAAACGGGATGAGGGGGATTAGATTGTAGAACAGCCCTGACCTCGTAGCACTGAAAGTGTACGCCATCCCAACGAACCCGTGAAAAAAGCGAAGAGACAGGATCGTGAGTATATCGTATCTCCGGCATTACGCGTGAAAGCTTTATGGTCCTCTGCTGCAGTGAACAAGTGTCTTTGATAGTCGACGAAGAGCGGCCTAGTGTGTCGGTTTCGCGGTACAACTCAGGAGAATTGCTAGGACAATGCTTAACGGGCGCGAAAAGAGCGGATGGTGTTTTATCGGCGCTGGGATACGTCTGCGTCACGTGAAAATCGTCACTACGACTTCAGGGCGAAAAAGGAAAGACAGTTGCAGTACCGATGGTTGGTAGATTTTATGCATCGTCAGGATGATCTCAGGAGTCTTAAAATCCATCACGAATGAAAAAGGATCATCAAAGACACTTCATTCCCTTTATAAAGGACACTCAAATGCAGAAGGGTTTTGTCTTTTGTATTTTGTTCATTGTGACCTCGTTAAAATAGGTTTGTTTGTAGATTAATTCGTGTTTGCCAAATTGTAATCCGTAATCCAGTCTGGCGTTATACCGGCAATTTGAGCAGCGTTGGGCTGGTGGCGGTGAGCTGGTCGCTGAAGGACGTTTCCGCTAATGCCTCCGTTGCTGAAAGGTTGAAATTCGTGTGGTGCCGCAGCGTCTTCTCCGGGCTACTCAGGGCCTGTTGAGCCGGTCTTCGCCACCAGCCTTCAGGGTTTCCCTGGCCCGGAGGATGGTAAAATGAACTGTCGGCGACCTTCTTCCGGATTTCAACGGCGGGCTGGAAGTCATGATCTGTCCGGGAACGTCCGCCTGCTGGACGGGGCCTACGCGAAACGAGTCTCGAGAGTACGGAACCGGCGCCTACGTGTCTGCGCCTGCGGAGCCAGGTCTCGACGCGCCCGTGACGTCAACGGGACGTGTGTGCGTGCGTGCGGCTTGGTGCGCTCCGGAAGGGAGAGAGGCCGGGCCTAACTGCGGAGACAGGTCTCGACGAGTCCGTGACGTCAACGGGACGTGTGCGTGCGTGGGGCTTGGCGCGCTCAGGAAGGGAGAGAGGCATGACCTAATTGCGGAGGCACCATGGCTACGACGCACTTCTGGCTACGACGCGGCGGACTTTGCTACGACGCACTTGACGGCGGGTTGCTGCTGCGCACCTGCTGCTGGCGGGGAGTGAGGGAGAAAACGGACCCTATATAAGGCGGAGCGCGAGGCTGCTCCGGAGTTCTCTCGGATTTGACGACTGTATCGCAACCATGTAATTAAACCGTTCGTTACGTTACCAATTCTCCCACCTCCACTGGACCCCTGGGTTTCTTCACTTCGGGGAATGGTCGTCGTCACGAGCAGAGCTCCCGGATGTCCGGCATAACCCACTCTAACAATAACCGCATATTCACAGTTTTGCTGTGGATGATCTGGCAGGTCTGCAGGAAAAAACGTGCCTCAGGGAAATTAATCTGCATACAGGCTATCCTTTTTTGCTATTTTCTTTTTGCTGTATTATTAGTGTGAACGCGGCTT
>JAZHYW010024236.1:0-33329 GCA_037355805.1 Ixodes ricinus
GCAGAGAGTGCCACGCGGTACGACCGCCTCTTGCGAGTTGGGCTGCACCTTACTAAGAGCTTGTATGGGGAGAAGTCAACCCTGAACTTGTCAAGGAGAAGCGCGCGTTTCCTTTGTTTCGGCCCCTGCTCCCTACAATGAAATGGAAGTTAACAACTTCGCTCGCGTCGTATTGTGATAATCGAATAGTCTTTGATACTTGTAGATATAAATCCCAGGTAAAGTGGGTTTTCACTTAAAAAACCTAAGTGTATGTATATATATATATATATAAAGAGTTCTAATCACATTTGGGGTTTTGGTTGTATTTGCCAATAAATACAATTTAACAATGGCAAACAGTTGTTTTGTGTTTTTATACGTTTTCATAAGTCCTATTCGCGACACATCTTCACTAACCAAACTTTCATGCACTTTTTTGTTTCAAAAACAAACAACAAAAACAACCAAATGATATGCAATTTCGGAACGTGTAACAAACGTTTCCTTATTTCTCAGTTTTCGACACGCGAAAAAAAAATCTAAATATTTTATATAATATTATTTTAAACATGCTACGGTTCCTGTGAGCTGAAAAAAAAACATTTAAAAATTAAAACGTATTCCTTACATTTCTGAAAAACGCAAGTGTCAGGCAGTGTTCTATATTTCGTTTGAGTGCACGGAAATTTTAAAATGAAACAAGAAAACTCTGTTTCGAACGGGCACAAGGTACGACACTGTTTTGTGCGTTGCCTTAATCTAATTTAATTACGCATAAACTCGTACAAGCGCTGGCGTAGAAGTGAACAAGTTCACTCGGGGCTAAAATGAGTTGGACTCAGAAAAGGACTGACCTTTAAATAATATTTTCTCAAATCCGGAGAACCATTTCCCGCAACCACGTCGTTGGCGGGTAAATGATCCTCCAAGGAGTTTGAGCAGAGCGCTTTCTTCTAAACCTGGAATCCAAAAGAAGAAGAAAAAGAAAACGGTCGAAAAGCTTTGAGCGTGAAAGCGGCGTTACCGCAGAAACTTCTTCCATCCTCCGAAGCAGAAAGCCGAGACGAGTGAAGCCCTTTGAAGAAAAACAACAACAAAAACAACATATCCCACAAATATAACAAGCTCGATACTAATAATAACAACGACCTTATAAAGAAGAAGAAGAAGAATGGGTCCCTTTATGTCTTGGCCAAAAATTGGCCGTGCCAGGTTTAAGTCGTAGCTGAAGCCCCAAGCCGAAGCCGATCGATCGCGTTAAGAGGCGGCCGGTCCTGTCCGTAGCGTCCGTGGCGGACGACCCGACTAAGGACGGCCCAAAAAGACAGCAGAGAGGACAAAAAAAAAAAAGCAGCGAAAAAGTTAACAACAAAAGGACCGGGAAAAGGCCGATGAAAAACAGCCTGCCTCGTTTTCTGAAAGTGAAATAGAAAAAAAGAAGAAGAGAGCTTCGTGTTTTTTGTTTTACGCCGGTAGTTTTGTTTTCTTTGGAGAGTGGCGTTGCTTGCCGCCGCGCCTTTCTGCAGGCCTGTGGTCTTCTTTTGTGTGTGTGCGTGTCGCGCGTGTATGTGTGCGTGCGTGCGCGCGAATGTGTGTGTATGTGTATGTATGTGCGTGTGCGCACACGTGCGTGCATGTGTGCGTCTGCGTGTAAGTCTGTTCGGTAGTGTGTGTATGTGCGTGTGTGTGTTTCTCTGTATGTATGTGTGCTTGCGCGCGCGTGTGCGTGTGTGCGGGCGTGTGAGTCTCTGTGCGTATGTGCGTGTGTTGTGTGTGTCCCTTCAGCAGAGAGGCGCTGGCGGTCGTTCCCTTTCTCCCGAGTATCCACCGCCCTTCTAAAACCGTTCATCGATTAATCCGCACTTGGTCGTAACCGCTTCTTCAGATCACGGACGAAAAAAAAACAACACAAAAACACAAGCGAAAAAAAAGGAGGGAGAGAAAGAGGGCAAGAAAGAGGCGGTTATAAACGATGCGAAACAACAAAAGATTGAAGGCTCCGTCGAAGAAGCGGCACCATCGGCGACGGCAGCGGCAGAAATCCTCGCCGAAACGCTTCCTCAGCCCAAAGTGGGCCAATACTGTTTCCTGCTCGCCCCGTTTTTTTCTTTCTGCTTTCTTTTGTTTTCTCCTATATTTGTTTTATCTATTTATTATCTTCTTTTCATATTTTCTTTTTTTCTACTCTTCAATCTGCAGCGTCACAGCCGGTAAACGAAATGCAAAAAAAAGAGCAAAAAGGGGTTTCGCGACATGTTTCCCTTCCATACGCGCTGCCTTACCTGAATCGGAAGCTTGCGTAATGTGGGGTAAAAAGAAATAGAAATGCGACGTCAAGAACTGCTTTCAGAGGCACTTACGTCAGGCACCGAACAACAAAAACAAAAAAACCGCAGCCTGCTGTTTCGTGGGTCGTAAATGACGACACGCCGACATTTCCTTGAAGCGGATGGCGGTCAGAATAGTGGCCAACCGTGACGATCACTTCCCTTGCACCCCAGTGTTGCCTCCGGTCAAAATAGAGAGCGAGAGAGAGTCTGTGTGCTGATTAGTGAAAGAGAGACAGAATCTGTCTGTAGCACTCAAAACTCTCTTCTGTTATTGGACTTCCGACTAGCCTTTATGATAATGGTTCGACCAGTAATTGCGTATATTTTGGACATATTGCCAGGTTCCGGATGGATGGATGGGTTTAATACAATCAATGAAGTTCGACTAGGATGGTGCGCTTACGGTGAACGTTTGGTGTACATCCGAACGAGAACTGTCCGCGCACTCCGTCAGAGCCCCACTTCTTCTTTCTTCTTAACAGTATATTTAAATTAAATAAAATGAATAAATGAACTTAGTTTGCGTGTGGCATTTCGTCCTGAGTGTCTTGTTCTCGAAAGTGCCTGTTCAATCTCGCCCGGAGCGCGCGACGCTCGAAGCTTCTTTGCCGAATTTTTGAAATAGTCATGCAAACTAGATAAGGAGCTGCGCCGCGGGACCTTGTCGAGTCAGTCTCGCTCTCGCTTGCTGTTACGCCGCCAAATCACCGCCCGCTTTTCTGCTGTTTCGACGCTAGTTCTTTATCTTGTTTGGCACAAGTTCGCTGATTAATAATTTATTTTCTGTTTACTGTTAGTCCTCTCGTCACCTTAATTCGTGACATAATGATACAAAAAGAGTTTCACAGACATTGTTCGAGACTCTTTTCTTTCTTTTATAGCGCTAGTGTTCCCATTGGTTGTACGAAAACTGTTTGCAGACGTTTTCAAAGCATACTTTTTATTTATTCAATATACCCTTCAGCGCCCGGAGGCATTACAGAAGGGGGGGGGGGATTACAGTGAGGAAAAAATAACACAAAATCAAGGTAACGATCAAAAATTTACAAAAATGTAGGAACAGTACAATATAACATTTTTATACATAAATAGCACACTTGACACAATCAGACGACAAGTTACAAGTACTCTTCAATAAGTTTGGAAAAAAATGCAGCGTTTGATGATATTAGGACATGCGACTCGGGCAGGCAGTTCCATTGATGAGTAGTAAGAGGAAAAAAGGAGTGTTTGAAAATATTAGTTCGGCATGAATATTCGCGAACCTTATTTTGATGATCCACCCTTCGTGATATAAAGTGAGGTGATTGAAGAAATGATTCCTTGTTTATGCCTGTTTTGTTATTAAATATATTATGAAATAGTTTTAAGCGTAGGGCGAATCTCCGGCATTTTAGCGGTTTCCATCCAAGATAGTCTTTTAGGTGATTCGAGCTTACAGTGTAATCATAATTTCCGGTCACAAACCTCGCTGCCCGGTTTTGAACTCTTTCAAGGTTATCACAAAGGTACTGTGTCTGCGGGTCCCACAGTACACAGGCATATTCGAGAATGGGCCTTACATTAGTTAAATAGAGTGTCTCCTTAACTTTGGGAGGGCAGTTTCTAAAGTTGCGTCCTAGGAAATACAACATACCAGTCGCTTTGGCGGTTATTCTATTAATATGAGACTGCCAAGATAACTGTTCTGTAAAATTTATACCAAGATATTTTACTTCAGGAGTGACGGTCAGTGTAGTGCCGTTTAAGCTGTATGAAGAAAGTAACGGTTTATTTTTTTTCGTGAAACGTACATGATGGCATTTATTAATGTTTAGATGCATATGCCATCTTTCGCACCAGTCAGAAATGCGGTCTATATCTTGTTGCAGTGAAGCGCTGTCTTTAGAATCTTGAACAGAACGGTATACCACGCAGTCGTCGGCGTAAAGACGAATACTTGACTCTATGCCCTCGGTGATGTCGTTAATAAAAACAAGAAATAAAAGGGGGCCTAAAACCGAACCTTGCGGGACCCCAGAAGTGACGTCCACATATGTAGAGTTTTTACCGTTTACGACAACACATTGTTTTCGGTGAGTAAAGTAGTCTTTTAGCCATAATAATATGTTGTCTGGAATATTTAATGAGGATAATTTTAATAACATTAGTTCGTGTGAAACAGAATCAAATGCTTTCTTGAAGTCAAGAAAAACACAGTCCACCTGGAAACCTCTATCATATGAGGATGCCACATCATGAAAAAATTCCAATAGCTGCGTTTCGCATGAGAAGCCGTTCCTAAACCCATGCTGGGAGGGAGAAAAATAGTTGTTCGCGTTCAAATGATTGACTAAAGTGCTATATACTATGTGCTCCAGCTGTTTCGAGCATGCGGGTAAGAGAGAAATGGGTCGGTAGTTATCTGCTTTCATCTTTAATCCACTTTTGTGCACAGGCACGACGCTAGCTACCTTCCACTCTACCGGCAGCTTAGAGGAAGACAAAGACTTTGTAAACAGAATAAAGAGACAACAAGAAACAGCGTCAGCGCACTCTTTCAAGACGCGATTAGGGATTTTGTCAGGGCCAGTAGCCTTATTCGTGTTCAAGTTAAGAAGGAGGCTTCGAATTCCGTCAGCATTTATTTCTAAATCCGCCATTGGAGATAGCGATTCAGCCAGGAACAGCTGGGGCACATCGGTGATTGGTTCGGAAAAAACTGATTGGAAGTAGTTATTGAAGCATGCTGCTTTCTCACTGTCATCAGACACTAATGTGCCATTTCTATCAATTGGCGGTATGCCAGCATCTTCTTTTTGTTACTCCTGATATATTTCCATACGGCTTTGGGATTTGTTTTTAAACGCTGTTCGAGAGAAGTATGGAAACATTGTTTCGCCGCTTTTAACCGCTGTTTGTAGATACTATTTAATTGTTTTAGCTGCCTAAGACAATCAGTGGTTTGGTTTTTACGATATCTTAAATAAGCTCGCCTTTTTTTCTTTATGACGGCCCGTAGCTCTCCGTTCATCCAGGGCTTGTCATTGCGTTGCCTTGATCGCAGTATTTTTGATGGTACGTAAACGTCAATTAAATGTTTCAGCTTAGATGAAAACGTATTCCAAAGAGCGTCGATATCTAAAGACAAGCTGAGTTCCTCAAGTTCACGAACAAACGAAAATATCTGATCCGTCAGGCTAGAGTAATTTCCCCGGTCATAAAAGTAAACCTTCCTAGGAACAAATTTAGAAATTCTAGCCTGAGGGCATCTCAGATTACCAATAACAACGTCGTGATCGCTGATTCCTGGCAAAACCGATACAGAAGACATGAGAGTATTTTGGTTCGTAAAGAGAAGATCTAGCACACTGGCCCGTTGAGCGCCAGTTCTCGTTGGCGTTGATACGTTTTGATAAAGATCGCAACTCGAAACAAAATTCATGAATGAGGAATAAAGAGATGATGTGTTAGTCGTCCGAGGAAGACCAGATTCCCATTCTACATCAGGAAAGTTGAAGTCACCACCTAGTAACATATATTCAGGGCAAACAGATAGCAGCGTGTTTGACACTTCAAGCAGTGACTGGTCATTAGAACCCGGCGGCCTATAAAATGAACCTACTGTTAAAAATGCACCATTTTGAAGCGCTATCTTACACCATACTGACTCAGAGCTGTTAGGATTACTAGGGTTGATAGCAGTACTCTGAAAACTGTGATGAACTAAAATAAAAACTCCACCGCCACGCGCGTTCCTGTCTTTGCGATAGACAGAAAAATCTGCGGGAAAGACCTCGGCGTTAGCAATGGAGGCATCCAACCAGGACTCTGTACCGATGACTAGACTAGGTTTTATTGATTCAATAAGAGAGGCGAAGTCATCGACCTTATTTTTTATGCTGCGACAGTTCAAAAGTAGAACAACATGAAGTGAAAGGCTTCATACGTTCGTATGAAGCCTTTCACTTGCTTGAGCGCGTCCGCAGTCGATTCTTTCATCGTGTCTGCAACAAAACACCGTGCCATTTCCTTAGTAAGGTGAAGTAGGAACAGTGGGACTTGCAGCTAAAGAGACTGTGAAATTCATTTTGGGCTGGGATAATTCGGGATTTTCGCTAATCGCATATCGTTAAGCGCGCAAAAAAAGAAGAAAGAAAAACTAGTACGCAAGGTATAAAGCCGAGAGCCTGCTTTTCGGTACGAAAATTTATATATATACATATGCCTATGTGTGTGTGTGTGTGTGTGTGTGTGTGTGTGTGTGTGTGTGCGTATTGCGGGTTACGTATTTTGACCCCTTTCCTTCTAAAGCTGCCCGCCTTTTCACTGATGCGTGCGCGGTGCTCAAACCCGTCAACCGTACCCAGCTTATGAATTGAACACGAGGACAGCGTCACTCGGACGTATGCGCTCGTTGAAGATCGATCTGTCGAGGAATATTTGGATTCGCGTTCATAGCCAATGAGTGTACCGACGGCACTTATCATCGGTTGTTAATGACGAAGTTCCATGGCGTGCTTAAAGCGCGGTGGAAACTTGGAACCCGTCCGGTGGCCAAGCACGTCACGACCACGTGATTTCTCATTTTGATTTTGTGCTGAGTTGGAAAGCTAAGGAGGAAGAAGTTGAATAATCATATCATGGTCTCTTTGAAGGGATATTTCAACGAAATTTGAAATATACCCGTCGTGTTCAGAAATAGGCTGAATATGATCCACAATATCCGTAAATGACAATCGCACGTTTGTATTTTGAGCCTGATGGCTGTATTTATCGTTATAAACGGCCCACTCTGGCAAGCGCTCGGAGAGCAGCCAGCGGAGAGCACGTCACATCCGGCGCAATCGTGACGTAGTCTGTCTCGGGATGAGCAAAGCTGCGGCGAGGCTGACGTCGTCAGGATGCCCTAGCCGTTCCAGCCACCGAAGCGGTCGAAGCACGCCAGCGATCGGGCCACCGCAACTAACCGCAAAGCTGCTTTTGTGTGAATTTTGAGTGACGGGTTAATCTTCTATAATCTTGTAGAGGGAGAATAGCGACGTCTGGGACACACAAAAGAGAGTCCCGTTGAGTGGGGAGTTCCTTCCTCCCCTCTTCTCTTGTGCTGGCCGTAGAGCTGTCGGGATGACGTCAGGTTCAAAGCATGTATAGTTCTAGGCGAGACAGTTATCGTCACTACCTGTCAAGGTTCCTAGACGGGCATTACAAACGAGGCTTTAGCGACATCCACCAGGTGCTCTTTGCTAATCGTTTAATTTGTTTTAAAATTCCTTTTCGTGTCTTTTTTAACAAGATATTGGTGTGTCCGATGTGATACTGCTCCTTTGAACACGTATAGACCAAAAAATGAGCGCCGAAATTTCTTTTGTAGTATCCCTTAAAGGGACTCTAAACTCCCTCCTCCCCCAATTAAAAATATATATATATATATGAAAGCGATATTAATAAATGTTTTCGGCTTCAAGTCAAATAAAAATTTAAGAAATAAGCAAACCTTTTATAATTACTTTCCCTGCATTAAGCTTTCAAGCGGCGTGCGAAGCCAATGGTCGAAGTTGCCCATCCATGGCGTAAGTGGTTTGAATGATGCTTCCCCACAAACTGGGTATGAGTGCAGTGAAGCAAGCTTTCAGTGATTGAGTGCAAAATGGCGTAATGGCGTCATCCGAAGTGTCCACGCAGCCAAGCCGAGTCGTCGTAGATAAGATACGCTTTTGTTTTAAAGTGTCAGCCTTATATGGAAACCCCCAAAAGACCTTGCTTGCTTATGTTTTGGTGGTCGCACTGCAGCAAGGCCATGTGGAGATACGGTCAGTAACAGAGCGCAGCTATTGGTTTGGACGTCATAGCGCGTGCGGCCAATGGCGTTGCACCGAGCGCAAGTGGGGAGGAGGTGGGGGGGGGGGAGGTAGGCTGAGAGCTAACGCTTCCTCTCTCGCTTTCCCCCTCCGCCGCGGAGGAACGAGGGTGGCGTAGCGGGGTAGGAACAGCGTATTAGCGCGATCGCAGCTTCGTTGTGTTTGACGAAATGTTTAAGCCAGGGGATAGTTCGGTTAGATGCATGTCACACGCCAGGCGATAGTTTGGTTAGATGCATGGATAGACACGCATGTTACAAGTGAAGTGTTAAAAATAATTTAGCGCACTATTTTTGTTGCGCTACCGGTTTTGAGTTAGGAGCAATATTGAAATTTCGATACGTCTATCCGAAATAGGAGCGCGTTCGAGAATCGCGTCTAGAGACACTGAATTCCCCCCAAAAACGAGTGTGTGTGTGCGCGCCCGTCTCTTTGTGTGTGTTTGTGTGTGCGTGTGTGTGAGTGTAGCAGTTCGTGTGAGTGACGGACTGCCTGTTAGCCCGTGCGAATCAGTGAGTCTGAAAGCAAAAGTGAGTCTCTGAAAGTCCTGAGTGCTCGTGTGAGACGTAAATAAATAAAAAAAATAAACTCGAGGTACAGCTATGCACTTCTTATGAGTTGTGAATGTGAAAGCATGCAAGCCATTCGTCCGCTTTCTTTTTCGTCTGTTGCGTACTTTTCGTCGCCGGTAAGCGCGCGTGCTCCCTGGTGACCTTGGACGCTACGTGCTAACGGCGCGCTGATGGACGCGCAGCGCCATGGGGTGAGCGGTTGTGGAAACTGACGAGCGCAGCGGCCAATGGGAGCCCCGTCGACGCACGCCAGCCAATGGAACCGAAGGCGAAATCCATCAGCTTTACTTCGCTCCTTTGGAATGTCGGAAACTAGGTGCCGTTTTCGCGCTTCAAACTGATGACGTCAGCTCGCTCCATGGGACAGTTAATCCTTTCGCAATAAAAATGCCTTCCATTTTAAAACGTCGCAGCAGGCTTCTCTAAAAAAGTCGTAACATCTAATGTAATCCAATCTCTGCCCGACGATCTCTACGTATCATCCAAAAACTTACCGGCGGAGTAATTTCCTATAACTCTCGAACGCGCCGAGTTCAGCATCAAATGCCTCATTCATCAACAAACACAAACAAACCATCGCGCTTCCTCCAATTAGAATTCCGTCGATACTCGCAGCGCGCGCATTCATAACTATACAACCTTTCTTTCTTTATTTCTCTCTTTTCCTTAAAGATGTGCTCGCGGAAGGAAGCTTCAAAGACGACAGTCATCAATACTGAATCGATACCGCAGCTTGAAAAGCGAATGGGATTCCGTCAAAACCAACGTGCCCCACTAAAAGCAAACGGCAACCGCAAAAAAAAAAAGAGGTTGTTTAGTGTTAGCGGTACACTTATACACGAGAGTTCTCCTCAATGTTTTCTCTCACCTTTTGCCTTTCTTTTTCCGGGAGAAAGCGCTCATCTACTCACTTCTGGAGCCTAAACCTAAAAACAAAAACTGAATTCAAACAAACTAACGCAACGTAGGTCGTGCCCCCATTCTGAGATTTAACGTTTGGAAAAAAATAAGAAAAAAAGAGTGGTGGGTCGCGGTCCGCTCAGCACGACGTCCAAAGAACGTCGCCAGATGGGAAGAAGGGGGCGAGCGAAGCCAGCACGAACGACGGCGTCTCTTTTCTCTCGCTCTAAAGCGAAAACGGGGATTTTATTTATACGTATACGTAGCTCTTACCGTTATCATTATTATTATTATTATTATTGCTGCCATTATTATAAATATTGTTATTATACCGTTGTTCTTGCGTTTCGTTCGTTTGTTGCACCTCCACTTCGACGCGAGCCTTCCTGGCTCCGGGCGCCGTCGCTTGGTTTTTCCGAAGGCGCTTGGCGTTCTGTTTGAAGTTCGATATTACGGCCGTTTTTTTTATTTTATTCGTCGCTTTTTTGTTTGTTTGGGCTTCTTTTTTATGTCGCTATATACTCGTGTGTGTGTGTGTGTGTGTGTGTGCGCTGCTTTGTAGGGTATTGCGTTTTGTGTTTTTGTTTTCTTGCAGCGGGTAGAAAAGAATCCGCTACTGCAGCCAGCGAAGAAGCCAAAGTCAAGAAGCCGAGCGAAAAGAGGCGGCTGAGTGCGAGCGCGTGAAACGGCTGCGGCGGGCGTTCTGACACGGGGGCCCCATTCTTGAGATTCCCGAGGAGATTCCGCAAGAAGAGGCAAGCCCTCCAACAAAAAGAAATGGCCGTAATAACAACAACAACAACAATAATAATATTAAAGAAAAAATGAGGGGGAATAAGAAGGCGGCGCTTCTGCTACGCCGCTTCTGCTGCCGTTCCCGCCGCCGCCGCCGCCGCCGCCGCTACGCTTACCGCTGTTGCTCAAAAAGCTTCGAGAGAAGAACAGGCACGTGCAAGCTGTCGCCACTTTCCGGCTACGCCGCGGGGGGGCGCCCTGTTTCCTCCGAGGAAATTGCCACTTCCTGCCTCTTCCTTATTTATCCTGCTTCTCCTCCTCTCCATCTTCCACCATCCTTCCTTACTAGCTTCGTGTTTTTTTCTCGCTTTCTTTGAGAATGCTTAAGGACGGGACGTCGTCGTCGTCTTCCAGAAGAGGACGAGTCTTGAGTCTGTTGCAAGGCGGAATGTCCCCTACTCCTTAACTCGGTCAGAGAGCCCGTTGCTTGTTGGCGGCCGTATGGGCGCTGCTCTACTTGGTCTCAGCTCTTGGCTGACAGTACGGTGGGGGCTACGGGCTTGCCGAGCCGCGTATACGGAAATGCTTGTGGTGTAAGTCAACGGGGCAGTTTTCGCACTTTGATTGGCGTCGCCTTTTCATGGGCCACACATCGTCTAGTTTATAAAGCTCGAGAGGAGAAAGGGGGGGGGGGGGTCCCGTAAAACAAACAGCGGCCTCCCTTTTATAAACTCTTCCGGCTCTCGTCTCTGCGTGGGTATGCGGGCGACAGCGTGATCACGTGGCGAAAATAGGAGCGCGTGCCTGGTCTGGCGGACGCGTAGCTTTCATCGGCACTGTCAACTTGGGGGTGTTGACGAGTTTAGTCTTACTCGTTGCGTTCGCGCCGTTCTTCGTTCGTCGACGAGAAAGAAGAAGAAAAAAAGTGCGAAGTTGATTAGACGACGATCCTTGAGTGGAGTCTAGACGCGGAATCGCGGATGGCCGACTCTGGAGTTGGCTGCGAAGACGGCGCTGTCGTCTCCTTCTTTCGACTGGACGCTCTTGTTGCGAGAAGAGGCGTTCTGCGCGAAAAATATTTGGTCTGCATGTTTGTGTGTGTGCGTGTGTGTGTGTGTGTGTGTGTGTGTGTGTGTGTGTGTGTGTGGTGTGTGTGTGTGTGTGTGTGTGTGTGTGTGTGTGTGTGTGTGTGTGTGTGTGTGTGTGTGTGTGTGTGTGTGTGTGTGGGTGTGTGTGTGTTTGAGGGGTGGGGGAGGGTGTGATGTTCACTTTCGATGTGCCGCTTTCTGCAGACGTATGAAAAGGAAGACACGCACGGAGTTGTCGCGTGTTTTCGCCTCATCATTCTATCTTTTTAGGTTAAAGCGTTTTTTTTTCTTCTGCTATTAAAACCGATTTATTGATTTAGTTTAAATGCTGATTTGGCCTTCTGACACTTCTGGATCGAAGTCTCGGAAAAATGAGTGAGTGCAGCTCATACGCTGTTTTCGGGAGTAGAGGCTTTGAGTACGACGGAGCACACTCGTGGAGACTCAAAGGATCGGTGAAAAAGGCGACACGAGAATAGTAATTTTCTTTTAATGTCTGCTTCTCCAATGATTTTTATTTCATGTATAAACCAACTGCTTCTTTACAAAGAAGTCTGCGTTTTCCTATACCTTATGTGGTCACTGCGCAGGCGCACAAATGAGATTAGCGTAAACTGCGTCGTTTGCGCACCCGCCGCGCCGACGGAAGCGCCACCTCAGAGGCGCGACGTCAGAGCCACACGTCGGTGCATGTGTGTGGTTGACTTTTGATATAAGGCTGCCTTATTTATATCCCACGGACGTAAAGAACACGTGATCAACGCGATGATATCGTGGTTTTTAGTCAATGCGCTTGGGGTCGAAAGAAGGTTTGTGTTGTGAGATCGGTGAAAGCATATCGGTGTTTGTGACTCTTCTCAGACAAACGGTCCGAGACGATTGGCCCGTTCACTCGAGGTGGTTGGGTTTCCCTCGCCACTACCCGCCTGGGAGAAATGACACAACTTTTTGGTTCAACAACACGTAGTCGTTCATCAAGCTGTCATCGCCGCGCGCCGCGACCTGAAAATCCCCGCGAATATACTTCTTCCCCGGCCTTTTACGCGCGACGGAGTGCAGACATGGCAGCCTAGAGTGTTTATATAGGCTCTCCTACGGGAGTCAAGAGTTGTACGTCTGTTTTCCACGTGCCGCCGCCACGCCGCTGTTCGCCGAGATCCGATCACGTGAGGAGCGGGATCAACATGCCGTGCAGGAAAGACGGCGCTACGGAGATGAACGCGCAACTCTGGCTCCCGTGGGAGCCTACAGGAACTCTAGAGCAAACCTAAAGGCCGTCTATCCTGGGAAAAGTGGCGCCATTCATTGTAGTGGAAATGTTCGAAGCACGTGCCGCGCGCCACTTCTTGGAAGAGCATGGCGTCCGAAATCTGGCTCAGTGCTGCGCTGTTGCCGCCATGATGTTCCCAAGGGCTGCACGTTGCACGTGCCTCGTGCATCGATGCTCTTTGCGCTACTTTTGAAACATGAAGGGGCTTTAGAGCAACCTTGGCAGATTTTCACCAGTGTGATTGTACCGCTTAGGTAACTTCATCCAATCACCATGCGTAGACCGTGCATCCTGTGCATCTCTCCGGCCTCCCACCCTTTTCACCGTTTGCGTCTGGCCAAATACTTTACTAGGAGGAATACAATCCACTCCGCTCATTTGCATTAGACAGAACGCCTACAGCGCCGAATCCAGCCCTGACGGAGAAAAAATCCGCGCTAAGTCTTCTTTTTTTTTTTCAAATAAGTTATCATCATTATTAGTCGCAGACATTTCACGACTACGCGCTATGCTACGCCGGCGGTCGGTGCGCCAGTGCAAGCCAGTGTCTCGAGGTGTGAATCAACGTCAAATGTGTTGCGTGGTGTTTTCGTTTGATACTTTTTCGAAACGATGCGCACGATATACCCCGAATTTCAGCAAACATTAGTTTAGTTTAGGTTTCTGAATTTGGCTTTTAGAAACAAACAATCTCCCAAATTATGTGTATTTTGCCGCTTTGCGTTCAAGAGACAATCTGTTATTTTCTGTATTGCGTATGTTATTTCAGTGATGTGCGCCACTATACTCTGTTTCACCTTATGATGTACCGCAGGAAAGGCTGCAAGCGCGAGCTCCTTGCTCTAGGGCAAATCTCGGCGGCACAAGCTCTCGTGCGTCAAGAGCAGCTCCCAATGCTATGAGCTCGCGCTTCTAGCCTTCTCTGCGGTACAACATAAGGTGAAACGGAGTATAGTATGGTGTAGTGTTGGAATTTGTATCCTCTAAACGATGAAACACTATTGTGCTTTCTTTTAAGGCGCTACCGGCTGTTGGTCAGCAAAGAACTTTGTCTTTAGTCCTTAGTTTTTAATTTTTATTTATTTGGCTCTGGAGAGCCGCGGCACCGCGGAAAGGCAGCAGCCCGTACCATGGAGGCCCGCGGTGCCGCGTCTAGTGAACATGATAATGTGATGAGTATATACATGCATGATGACGACGACATGGATTGTTGGTATTGGGGAGGATGGAAGTCCGATTCGCAGAAGTCCAGATTCGGTGGAGGGGGGCGGGTCAGCAGCGAGCCATGGGGATCTGGCACGCCGTTCGATCGGTCCATGAAGGAGCCCCAGGAACATGATGGCGCTGTTGCTCACTGGGGTCCACTGGGGTCGAAGCATCAGGCTCCAAGAAGGTAGCCCAGTCAAAGTAGAAGCTGCCGCTTCCGAAGAAACCAGGGTTCAGATTGAGGCACCGCCGTCGCCCGGTGTGTCATCCTCTCGACGTCGTCGTCGTTGTGTTCTTTATTTATACGCGCATATATGTATAAATGAAATAATATAGATAAAAAGACACACAATCGAACGGTCAGCGGCGTGCGCTTTCTTAATTATTATATAGTCATGTTATAACCGCCTCATTATTAGTCAATATGCTGTCGCAAACGCATCCTACAAATCTTTTTTTTGTTAAGTCTATGTAAAGGTAGTTTGGCCACAAGCTTCTTGGTGCACGGCGGAGTGCTAACTTTACAGGGGCAAAAAGCGGGCCGAATTTCAAAGTCTCGAGAAATAATAAGTATTAATTAAAATACCGAAATTTTAACTGCGGTGTGTGCTATTAGTCAGCAGCTATTATATTCCTCGGTAACTTACGATTCTTTATTTCAGTGAAAGAAATTTAAAATTTTTGTCAAAGTGGCCATTGGGAGCCAATGCAACAATATTATATGGGGCCCAGGAATAAAAAGTATACAAACCTGAGGTTCAAGTAGGTATTAAATAAGAGTGTATTAGTGCCCTCTATAGATATCCCGGATAACCTAAGGATTTCTGTAGTAGTTTGGCTGAAATTATCATTTTACTGCGTTTTGCTTAGAATAGCCAAGAGAGGGCGCAAGTAAAGCCTTGTCCAGGAATGCTGGGGATGCCCAGCGCAGCCCGCGTGGCCGACTATACTTGGCCACCTCGCGGCGAAAATGGCCATTGCTGATTTAAAAGGCGGCGACCCGGTCGAACGCTTTGCAGCACTAGGTTGCCCACAATGTCTACGCCGGCGGACCCAGTTTGCGCTACTTGCCTCGAAAACACCACCAATCTGATTACCGTATAATCCTTTCGCTCTTTTGATTTCCACCACCGCACGACACAAACGGCGCCGGCGAGGTTGCAGCCACTTGGCGAAACAGCACGGCCGTGCGAACCATCTGCCACAGGACGTCGCGAAATATATATATCTAAAAACGCAGAGGACAACATGGTACGCACAGAGGAGACCGGTGAAGCATTCGACGACGCCTTCTGTTGCGGCTCCGATAAGAGAGCGGAGCCGTTCGGGCCTTGCGTTGTTTCGCAGCGCGATCCTACAGCTGCGAGGCGCTGATAAGCGGCTTTCTGAAGCAGCGTCGTCTCGGCAGCCCTTTCCTCCTCCCCCTCAACACATCGCGAAGCTTGGAGAGGCACTTCCTGCTGCTTTAAAGAATGAAGTCTTTGTGAGCCGGAGGAGGTTTTTTCTTTGGGGGAGGAAGGCTTGTAACTCAAAGGGTTTGCGGTTGGAGTCTGGAGGGAAAGCATGTCCCGTTCTCCTCGCCTTCTTAGGGAACCGGCACCCCGAGACCGAGACCGTGAAGCGTGGCGGAATGACGGGCCCCTCTCTCTCTCTCTCTCTCTCTCTCTACTTCTCCGGGTTGTGGATCTGAAGAGTTAATTAGCACATGAGAACGCTTCAGGGGGATATGAGGTGTTCCGCAGGCGACGTCACTGGAAGCTTTCGCTATGTGGGGTCAGTGTGCGCTTCCCCAGGTGGCGTGACTGTAAGCCTTACCTAGGTGGCGTGACTGGGGGTGTTTACTATGAGGCGTCACCAGAAGCTTTCCCTAGGCGACGTCACTGTAAACCTTCCCTAGTGGTGTGATTAGAGGCTCTCACTCGGTGACGTCACTGAAGGCTTTCCCAGGCGACGTCACCGGAGACTTGTCCGAGGTGCCGTCGCTAGAGGCTTTCCCCAGGTGATGTCACTGGAAACTTTCCGTAGGTGACGTCACTGGAGGATCTCCCTAGGTGATGACGGAACTCGAAAAGGGTCACGGGGAAAAGCATGTGACGTTTGCGCCGGTGAATATGGAAGATAGGAATGCTCCTTTCCCTAGACCACCTTTTTCGTGTGTCTGCGGTGCTTCGCTGCAGACTATACATTTTCGCGTCTGCCATGAAGGCTGCATTTCTGCGTCTCGTTGGCACGTCGGGCAGGGTCGCACTCAGCACGTCGTCGCCCTTGGCGGTTCAGCTCTCTCTCTTCAGTCCAATTGTTCTTCTTGCGAGGCAGAGCGAAGAAGACTGGAGCGCATCCAGAGGGCGCCTTTTCCCGCGACTCTTGCATGCGCGCCATAAGGAGGGGAGACGTGTGCCTCATTCCCCGCGTATACGCATGCGTTTTGATGTGACGAGCGACATTTTTCAGTCAGTATAGACTGTTTGTAGACAGTTTTTGCCGTCCTGCAACGCTTTGCGCAACTCCCTACAAGATATGAAACTCTGCGGAGGAGGCTAGCGGCGCGTGTGTGCAGTCGCGGCGTCCTCGTTGCTGAGAGCGTAACAAAAAGGGGGAAAAAAACTTTCCACGAAAACTTTTTACTGTTTCACTGTCATTGTTTCACGCTACCGCATTTAAAAGCGTTTGAAAGCAATGGTACGACACGTTTGAGTTAGCTTGTGCGTGGGACTATATAGTCTAAAAAAAGTATTGTACGCACTTCTGTTTTGTGTTTTGCTGGCGTGAGCCTTCCCGCATGTCTTTCGCACCATTAAACTTCTTGTAACCCATCGGAGAAAAAATAAAAAAAGTTATACTCTCCTCATATTACGAAACATCTGTAGTCACGTTTCCAGTGTCGCTAGTGACCTCTAGGGCCTCAAATAAAACATAAAAAAAACGCAATAACGTCGCGAAAATAAACAAATATTTTGTCTCATAATTTGCGATGCTAGTTCAGGCGTGTCCATTCATCCGCTAGAACCGATTTTGTATAGCAATGAGTAACCCTCAAAGTTTTGCCGAACCTCCCCTTTTAAGACTCGACATTAGTCCCCGTGACATTAGCCTCAGCCTCAATGTCCGTCGCCGCGCTCCATAGGCGACCGTCCAAGCGTCCTCCTCCGAGAGCCAGCGAGCTCCGTCCCAGCCGCGCAGCCCCAACGAACAGTCACGGACTCAGTGCGTCCATCCGGCTGGAACAAAGCGCGTCCCCCCCGAGGGGGGGGGGGGGAGGAGGGGAGGGGTAGAAAAGTAGACCTTCTCGGCTGCGCACACAGATGCAAGCAAGTGGTGGCGGCCCTCTTTCTTCCTACGTCACCGTCTCGCGAGTCGGCAGCGGCGGTCCAGTCGGCCGTGCCGGCTCGCAGACTTCAAGCCAAGCGGCACCGAGCGCGAAAAGGAGCCCCCACCCCCACACTCCGTTCCTCCGGACCGGAAGGAACGGCGTCCGAAGAAAGCCCGAGGGAAAATCAACAGGGTTGCCGGCGTTGGACGACGGCGATGCTTCGGAGCGCTCTCTCCGTCGCGCCGACTCTGCCGTCCTGAGAAACAAGTCGCTCTGGCACCGAGTTGGAGCTGGGCTTGCTCGCGGGTCGTCTGCTTGGACTCCGCGCTGCGTTTCAGCTTGTGATGGAGCAGCGGAGGTCGCTACGAGACGTCTCAGTCAATCCTATGACGCCTGAGTATGACGTGGCTTCTCGAGATGCGTGGGCCTTTGATACTTTCCACGGCGCTGCGTCGGTTGGGGGCTGGCCGGCGTACGGTTCGTCGCGCTCCTTCGTGAGGCGAAACGGTGGTTAGCGAGCGGGTCTTGAGGAGTGTACACGGCGACGACGGACGTCAGAGTGGCTCCGCGCAAACAATCGCGCCCTCATTCTTCAGTACGGTGCGCTCTTTTTCTCTCCCTCTTGACGTGAACAAAAGAAGAGAGAGAGACAGAAGTCCTGCTACCGTGACAAACATTGATGTTTGTCTGCCGACAACACAATATCAAATTTGTTTTTTTTTTGCGAACTGAACGTTGCGAGAGGCCGATCTGCTCAGTCGTATGTGGCCATATTGGTTTAACGCTGAAGCACCATCGAAATTTCAAACATGTCCGCATTGTATGCACACATCTATACCGAAGGAAGGATATCTATATCTATATCTATTTCTATATCTCCTCTTTAAAAAAAAAAAAAGGTGTATTCTTACACCCTTTTGTTTCATATAAGACACCTCAAAACTTCACTGCGACGTACAGCGCACTGACGTCGGACCGAACTCAACTAACTTTCAAGAGAGGCTTGAGGGCACGTGTGGTACAACTTATTAAAATGGCTGATGTACGTGTTACTGACTACAAACAAAAAAATATCAGGATTTTTTTGGTTTTACTGCAGAACCTCAGTGTTTTTTTCTGTGGTCTTTGATACTGTACTTTAGCTATTTAGTAAGTTATATCTCACCGTCGTCAAGTCCCTCGTAAAAGTTGGGGCCGTCTCTTCGTTCATACTGCGCTGTAGATCAAACTGAAGTTTTTGGGTGCATTATAGGGGACAAAGGGTGTAAGCTGATACCCTTTTTTTAGAGTGCTTTATCACGGGCACTTTCATCCTCGCACGTGGTCTCGAAAGAGGAAATAATCGAAAACACGCAGCCGAAGGAACCGTACTCGATCGAATGAATGAAAGTCTACGAAGCCACCAGGAAAAAGAGGCATCGACATCTGCCTCGACTCTACCACCGCAGTAACTCACTGCCGTTAGGCTAATCATTTTGCACACACGCACACTGCAAACCAAGCAATCGGCTCGAAACCGCCGTCTTCGCGGACTCTAGTGGTACCTTACAACTCATCCGTGTCTTTTGGTGCTCGCTGTTCGCTGCAGCCATTGCGACAGGATTACTGGCGTACACGCCTCCGGCATGTTCAACCTTATTAGATTACTTCAGTTTGTGAAACTCCCGCTGAGAAGGGTAACCCCCCCCCTCCCCACTTCACTTTTTCAGTTCGCCTCCCGTCGTTTGAAACGCCATTTAGATTTTCGCTTTAGAACTGCGTGTTCCGTAGATCATAGCCGTATGTGGAACGCCATCTATACGATGAGCTTTGGAAACATGCGTATTTCATTGTATACGCTGCACTCACCGTAGCGAGCCGTCTCCCAACAACGGTGGCGCGTCGGAAAATGGGAGGCGAGCCCACTGATCTCTATGCATTAGCGTTCCACGATTTCTTGAGCCATAGCCTCCTATATACCGAGCAAAGCCTGGCAGATCGCCACGAGAAGCGGCTTCCAAAATGGAAAAGGTGGAGTGGCAGACAACGGATGAGAGGAGAGCCACGTGTCTCGCGTTCCGCTGCGGCGAGACGCCGAAACACACTTCTTCCAAGCGAACAAGTGTGCTTCCGGTTCTCGCCGCTGCAAAGCTGCGCGCTGACGTCCAGGTTCCCCGAGAAATGGCTCTTCGATGCTCTGTGCTACCAGATCCTCGCGCTCCAAATCTGCGACCGGGCACTCTATGGCTCCGTCGTCGAACTGCCAGGCTTTGTGAGTATAGAGGAGGCTATGCTCGCACCACAAACGCCAACAGCCACGATTGCTGCCGTTTGAAACCGAAACGGAAAGGCAATCTCGTGATACATTTGAAAACAATCATGACTCTATCTAGATTACTTGTTTCTCAAACAAACGATATGGTCGATAAATATACTATTGCGTCACGCAGAAACAATTTTACAACGAACAATCCACACGTCAGTCACCTCTCCAACTATTGAGATCCGAGAAATGGAACGTAGTTAAAGGGATACTGAAACGAAATTTCGAGCTCACAAAACAGGGCTGGAGCGATAGGCGGGACGCTGCGGAACCCCAAAAACACCACTCATAACAGCGGTATGCTCTAACGGTTGGAAGTATTTTTGGAAAAGAAGTGCGCGATTGAACACGGCCGACAAGGCCGACGAGACATCGTGACGTCACGATTTCCATTCCCTCTCCTCCTCGCTTCGTCCCGTCGAGCTGGTGAACCGAAGCGAGGAGGAGAGAGCGAGGCCGCTTCCCCCTCATTCTCAACTGCTCCAGGAGGATCGTGACGTCGTAGTCCTCGCTTGATACGCGCCTTTCTTTTCAAAACATGCGGCCATCCGTTTGAGATATCGATGTATGAGTGAGGTCTTAAAGTTCGTAGAGTACCGTTGAACGCTCCTGCGGCCTTATTTTGCAAAATGCATATTTCGGTCCAGTATCCCTTTGACTACGTTTCTGGGTAGTGCGGGCTACGTCCACCTAAATTACGTCTAACAACGTAAATATTGCACAAAATCTTTTTTTGCGCGAGAAAAAAATTGTGTTTTATATAGACCCTTTAAAAAGAACTTTTTTTTTATAATTTCATTTAGTGCTTTCTTAAGCTGAAACGATGGGTATAGACCCTTTCTTCAAGCGCGCCGCCATCTTGAATTGTCGTCACTTCCAGTATGGGCGAAAATATCGCTTTGCCGTCGCCACGCCAGTAGAAGACACTTAGCATATAAGCGTAACCGTCACACATTACCGTTTTGCCTACCCTTTTTTTTTCTTTTACTAGTTACAGGTTGAAACGTTTTAGTATTTTTTCGTCGCCCATACCGGATACGCCTATTAAGTGGCTGGGGAGAGAGTACACAGAAAAGGTCTATAGGTGGTGGGTGAGCTTGGACTCCGGCCCGGGAAGAGAGGATTAACTCTCGGCGACTCCACTGCGGGAGTGTCGCGTGCTCGTAAATGGGTTTAGGAGTCGGCCGGGGTGTTTTTAACGTGCATCGGGCAGTTGCGATTACACGACCGCACTCCGGTGAGACGGTCATTTATATCGGAACGGGCGATGGAGGGCGAGTGAACTCAGGATCTCTGGGTTTGGCGGCGGGAGCTTTGCCCCACGTGCTCGGGGTACTGACTCGCGTCCCCATCGATTTCTCGCAGCACCACGGAACAAGCAACAGGGCAGTGCACGTTCCCGCAAAGAACATGTCGTCCCCTGACAACGGACGTGCAAAAAACAAACACAAAAAAAACAGAGTCTTTACGAGTCACGTTGTTTTTTTTTTGTTCGCGTGTGCACTTGTTTTCATTTGTTCTGTATTATTGTTTGCGCGTGTATCTACATATTTACGTCGGTTTGTGGCGTAGCATACGTACGTATGTATCCGTACGCACCTGTACGCCTCTCTGCGTGTACGTGTGTGTGTGTTAGTGTGAATGCGTGCATATGTGTGTTTATGTGTGCTCGTGAGGATGTGTGTGTGTGTGTGTGACTGTGTGTTTGTGTATGCGGGTGCGTGTTTGTAAATGCCTGCGTGCGTATGTTTGTACTCTTGGGTGTTATCTGTGTGCGCGCATCTGCGCTGGGGTGTTGTGCGGCTGGGGATGTGTGCTTTTACGTGTGTTGTATGTGTGAATACCTGAGTAGGGTTGTTATGTGCTTGGGGAGGTATGTATGATCACTAGATGTTGTACGTGTGCGTCCGGGTATTGTGCACGCCTATGCGCTCGTTTATGCGTATGTGCGCTTGAACATGTTCGCCTATGGTGTGTGTCTGTGAGCACGCATGTGCACACATGTATGAGCATCCTCTAGTGCATGTACGCACTAGCGTCTGTCTCTACCTCTGGTTTTCGGTGTTTCCGAATCTTTTTTTTATTTTCTTGTTTGTGCACATCTCGAATTTTTTTTATTTGAACGAAGAAGCAAAACCGTTCTCCCCGAAAACGTCGCGTCCCATGAGCAGCACCCGCGGGCGTTGCAAAAAAAAAAAAAAACAGTTTTGACAATTTTTATATGCCTCTACTCCTTACTTATTACATCGCTGTTTGACTGAGGCGCTTGTTTGTCTTGTCTTTTTACGCTCACTTAGCGTTTGAGTTTGTCTCTGTATACACAAAGTGCGCACTCCTGGGACGCTACGTCAAGCGCGGTGCTGCTTTATTGGACAAGTCAAAGGACGGAAAACGTTTTGACGTAACGGCTAGCGTCGGCGGCGGCAGCGGGAACACTTGCTTGCAACTATTTTTATGTTTTGTTAACCTTCGCTGGAGGGCGCCCTGAGCAACGCCGCGAGCAGAATGGCGTTTCAAATAACGGCACTCCGGAAAACGTTTTTCCCCCTTCACCTCAAATATACACAAGTAAAAGAAAGACACAAATAGAAACAGGCGAACGACACGAATTTCACAAATACTTTATTCCACTTGATGGCGCAGTCTCTGAAGTGTGTGTATTTTTTTCTTTCTAGCTTAACGTTGCGTACAGTGGAGCTGTGCTACTTCTAACCAGGGCTGGTAGAGATACTCCAAAAAGTATTCGGAATTCAAATACTGAAATACGTGACGTTTAAGGCCAAGGTACATATAGTGAGGTACATTTACCTCTATGTAACTGGATATCCTTGAGATACTTCCGCAAGAACGTCAAAATAAATATTCCGGAATACAGATACAGATACCTGGAGAAATTCAGTTTTCCCGAACAGTAGGTCAGGTGCCGGATCTCTTTTTTGTCAGTTTATGCAGCTCCCTTTTACCTCAAACTCTTCATATATCTACAACTACCATCCCAAATGCCGGTAAAAAAATAGCTTGTCGTTTTAGTGACCCAGGTAGCTAGTAGAAACCAACGACTTGCGGTGCATGAGAGTTTTCCGCTACGACTCAGCGAAAACCTGCTGGGCTCTTGCGCGATGCTGGTATGAGCGGCACGAGCGCGTGCCTGTGCACTGCTGCCTGCCTCCTGCGTCTTACACCGTGCCCCTGCACCGGGTCGACGAGTCATCTGCCGCTCAGCTTACAAACACCATCGCTTGGAGTCGGAGACGAAGCTCGCTGACAAGCGCTAGCCTCAGGCATAGCCGTCCCTGCCGAGAGACGCGCGCTTGTCCTGGTGCAAGCACTGCTCAGGGCCACTGCTCCCGCTTGTAGCATCGGCTGTGTCTGGACTCAAGCTGAAACGAAGTAGTGAAAGAAAAGCGAGAGGTGACAAGCAAACTTTATCGGCACGTCGCGGGGACGCTGCTGTCCTCACCTGTCTATCTATGCTGGAACGCAAACTACATGATGTAGAAAACTGCATCGGGCCCTGATTGGGTATTCTCTCGGGTCACGTGACATGACGTTGGAATGTAGTTTTCCCTATGCAGTTCGAGCTATGCTCGTGAAATGATGCAGTTGGCGGTGACGTCAAAATGTCGTCACGATGCACTTTGACGATGCAGTTAACTGAGTGGTCGAGGCGAAGCCAGAGATCAATCTGCATCGTAAAAGATGGCGACCCTAACATATGCATCTCTACTGTTGGGTTCGCCAGCGGATCGAGTTTTAGAGATCACCGGGATGTTTTCGAGACGAGCGTTGCGAGGTTTGTGGGCGAATACCGGCTGGCCAAAGGTGTGACTCGCTGGCTGTGCGACCAGCTTCGCGGAAAGCTCCAGCGTTGTCGTGAAGGGCCCCGTGTGCTGACGGTCGAACAACACGTCCTCGCAGCTCTACGCTTCTACGCCGCTGGCGGCTTCCAGGGAACCGTCGGGAGCGACGAAAACAATGGTGTTCACCAGTGCTCTGTGAGTCGCGTACTTGGTGATGTCACCAACGCTATCATCGATTGCCTCGGATCGAAGTGGCTGTGTTACCAACAAACTCAAGCAGAGAAGGCGCTCACAAAAAGGAAGTTCTTCGAGCGATGCAAGTTCAGTGGCGTGATCGATAAATATTCTAAATACTCTTACACGATTCAACACGATTCAACACGATTGTGTTTTCTTTTGAGTGCACCCCATATAAGCGATTTGGCTGAGCGAAAAGCCAAGCAAGCAACGGTAACACGCTTAAGTTGAGCTAGTTCGTTTATACTTCAGGTAGGAAGAGAGAGAGAGATACTTTATTTTAAAGCAACTACTTCAGGTAAGGCCAGCTGAACTAGAATAAACATACACATAAAGAAAAGACAATACACACCGTGGGGCTAACAACTGATTTTCTTTTTCCTCCTCTTCTACTACGAACCCAACTTGAGGGAAATATTCTCTTTTCTTCTTTTTTGCTTCATACTTCACCGAAAATTTAACCTCCGATGGAACATTTTTTTCTTTCTCGTGCAGCACGAGAGAAGTTGCACTAACGCAGTCAAACATAGTCAAAAAGTAAAATTTGTCGTTAGTTGTTTATACAGCAGGAGGTTAGTCTGCCTGAACATGGCGACATTGTTACCCACTGTAGATAAGCAATTTAGCCAGTGCCGTACGACTGCTAGCCCGGGGTCTTTAACGTGCATCACGCAGTAGTGATACACGACCACACGGCGGTACGATGCTCATTCAGATCGAAACGGGCAGGGGCGGGAATTGAACCCAGGATCCCTGGGTTCTTGTTAACACAGAGGTTCGGGCGAGATTGTTGCTCATGATCTACTGGGGGAACAGCGCACCGGCAAAACAGTCACTCGAGTCAACACACACACAAAAGAAAGAGACACTTACGCAGCGCTGTGTAAGTGTGTCTTTCTTTTGTGTGTGTTTTGACTCGAGTGACTGTTTTGCGGGTGCGCTGTTCCCCCTGCAGACCCTGGGTTCTGCAGCGCGAGCTTTCGCTCCACGTGCTCCGAGCTGGTGTGCGCTAGCCCACTCGGCGATTCTCCGAAATTCCCTGTAGGGAAAACAAAAACGATGTAGTTTCAACTCAATCGCCACTGTTCGGCGACGTCACCGGCCACGTCACGGTGCAGTTCTCTTCCGATGTAGTTTGTTGGCGATGGAGATTAGGCTCCTCCCACCGGCGACGTCACGATGCAGTTTCTACACCGCTTTTTCCAGCATAGACAGACTGAAGAGTATTATCTTACATCGTGGTCTACGCTCGTACACCGCCCTCTTTTTGTCGTCGTTCTGAAGTGCTTGCGTGCCTAGTTTCTTTCTTTCCGCTCTCACGGGGTGGCGGTCCCGTCGAACGTGTCAACTTTCCTCCGGCTCCTCGGGGCGGGTCCGTGTCGTGTGCCAAACAGCTTCGCTGGTCATCCACCTTCACAAAGGTGGAATGGCTCATGATTTTTTGTGTCTTTTCCTTTATTTTCTTTTTTTTAAATTTTCGTGACTGTGATACATACCTGACCGCTTGACTTCCCGACATGTAAAATGGGATCACGCGACAGTGCATATTACAAATTCTGGAGCCCTTGCACCAAAAAGGGTGGTTTTCAGCTTATCATAGAAAAACAAACAATTAATTTTCGACAACAAAATGCAACGAGATCCCCAAGCCTGGCAGATCTGTATCACGGTTCAAGCGATATATCGCCAATGTACTTCACTGCTCAAATACAAATGCATTCTTGAAAGGTTCCTTGATACAGAAATACAAATGCTGGAAAGTATCTGTATTTCTGTATAAAGTGCTCTATCATCCTCATCAACAAACGCAGTCTAACGAACACAGCGTTTGTTAACGAGAGCAGAGAGGCGCTAGTGGTGGGGACGTCCTCACAGAGCGCTTGCATTGCGCGCGAGTGGACGGTGTAACAATCCAGAAGTATCCACGCTAAAATCTTTGAAACGCTGTTAGTCGGCATATGGGTTTGCTCCGAAAACAACGTTGAAATCTATCGCAAGCCGTATTTTTCAGATTCTCCAATCAGGGGTGATCACTGCGTGTGTTCACGAGAGCACTCTAACGTAGCCCTTTGTTGTTTTATGAGGTACAAATTAGGAACTTTTGTTTTCATAAATGTTTGCATGATAGTAACGCGCCATTTACATTGTAAAATTTTAACTGAAACGAAGTATTCTGGTTGGACGATATACAATGTATTTTCTTTAAACGTGTGCTAACTTTGATATTTATTTCCGCATCTCCATTCACTATCTGCCAATCACTTGGTGCTCAGACCTCGTAAAGCCTAAAAAGATTGGCTTTTTAACCCGTGGCTCCGGCATCTGTATTGCAGGTGGAAATAAATTTATTTCAATTGAATGCTTACACGCTTCGTCTGAGGGGATAACTAAACTTAGCGGTGATTCACGACTCCTATAATGGTGAGCTTATAGCAGGATGCTCGAAATGGTACATTTGAAGTTTGAAGATGGGTGTCGGTATTGATCGTGACTGTAATGGGGAACCGAATACCGGCTGGCGCAAGGCGCTCTTCAGCGATCGTCTTGCTCTATCGCACGTTTGATCTTTTTGTGGGTATGTGTCCTCAGAGATCTTCCACCAAACCCCGTCTTGCTCAATGTATCGTTGGCATTTTCTTGTTGCAGCTGGTCTTTCAACTGTGTGACTTTTCTTCACGGCGGCGAAACAGAGAGACCGGTTACTTTGTCCGAAATGGCCGCTCTAAGGCCGACCCGTAGAACTGCTTTCAGCACGGCAGAACATTGTTTTTTTTCCCCATGCCTGAGTTTATCAGCATGGAGAGGGACTAACGCCATCTTGCACTGAGATAGAAAGAGATACTTTGCTCTGACAACAATCTCTTAAGTTCGACTAGAGCGAGACAACAATTCTTAGTTCGACTAGAGCCATTGGTTGGACTAGAGCCACGGCACTCTATTTCCTGATCTTCTTGCAGAAGCCGCCATTTTGGTGCTTTACTGCAGATCGTTGTGATTAAAAAAATGCTACTTTGGTTGTCAGTTGAAGGAAGCTCACGTGATATACTGTTCGCTCTGCCGCGGACTTTTTTTTTCATACATTTCTGGAGGACGGAAAAGCGTTTTCTGCGACATTAGATAAGGCTTGAGGTAACTGTCATCGAATGAGATTTAAGCACTTCACAGGGCTCAGGGGTCATTACTCTGAGGCGCAACTTATGTAGTTGCGCTAGGTCATCTTGATGCCAAAGATCATTGTTGGCAGTTATCTCAGCCTTATCTATACGATCGCCGAAAATGCTTTCCCGTCCACCAAAAAATGTAAAAAAAAAGTCCGCGCACAGGCGGAAACGGCATCACGTGAGCTTCCCGAAACCGCGTTCATAAAGCTTCAGCAAGCAGGCATGGGCAGTATCGAAGATACATGTACTTTCGGTAGTAGGCTTTAGATACACTTTCTGTATCGGTAGTAGGTATCGCTTGCCAGAAATAGAAAGTATCGGTGTATCGGTATCGAAGATACAATTTTGTGTATCGTGTACGCAATACTAAAAAAAATTAAAAAAATAAAATAAAGAAGAAATAAAAACAGGACATGCCGCAGATTTTGAAGTTGCTGAGAGTCAGACTTTGAGTCAGCGGCGCTAGCTCATGCGGTAGCAGCACTGAAAAACAAATCAAAAATAAAACGATAGGATGGGGTTATCGCGCATGAAGGGAAAAGGAAAAAGGGGAAGAGGGCAAAGAACTGCCGTTCTTCATCACTTCGTTCATATCATTGCTGCATCGCATGGCTCTTTCGAACGGGCTGTTTGAGCAATATGCGGTTTCCTAAGACCTTTAAGTAAAGGTAACATCTAAATAAAAGAGATTAGCAAGATATAGTTTTGACTTATAAAATGCGCTCCGCCACTTTATCTGTTTTGTTGTTTTCCTTCTAGCTTTCAACGCAAAATGTTCCACTTCGAACGTCTGTTAAACACAGTGCTGGAGAAATAACTGTTCGGCTTTCTTAGGCGCACTGAGCTTGCACCTGTCAGCACAGATAAAAGGCAGAGTCGACCCGGTAAACCCTCCAGTAACAAACGAAAAGCACCAGAAAAAAGTTCATAGTTTATTTGTGTGTGGTCAAGGGCCCAGAGACCGGTTCGCACGAAGAACATTAGTTTATAAAATTTGCTACACTGGTTATGGTAGTGACCATTTAAAAGTCACCATGGCTCCAGTCTAATGCTTAAAGCTCAGATGAAATCAGGCGTGCCGTGAATGGAGCCTAAAGAAATCCGCGTGACCGGATTCGTTTAGGTACTTTCAAAACACTCCGCTATATCAAATACGCTAAATATTGTCACGAACGACGAATGATGAGGCGGCGAATATCTGAAGAAATCTAAACGTTTAACGGGGCGAACTTGTGCCGAAAACAAAATAGAAGAAGGTTAGCGTCGGAGGCGTCGATGTCGGCGAAACAGGAGCATCAAGCGCTGTGGCGAGACTGACTCCACTCGCCATGCGGAGTCCCCTCCTTTGTACCCTCGTGGGTTTCTGGAACATTCGGTGTAGAACTTTCGGCGCGTAGAACATTCGGAACTTGATCAGACAAGAAGGTTATCGAACTTACGAGAACGCCAAGTTGAAAGAAGAAACAAAAGAACATTCCGCGTACTGGAATCGAACCTAGACCTTCCGCGCGACAGTCGAGCGCGCGTAACCATTCGGCCACGCACGCGCTCGCTCGGCGATGCGCGTGGGAATATCCCATATACCACGGATACATTTCGTAACTTGGGTAATTATATTACCAGTTTTGGTAATATTGGCGATTTCAGGACTTAATGGAAGTTTCGACGATACAGCATCGAGAACGCGTATCGGAACTCCATTTCGGCTCTGTATCTCGTATCGATATCGGAAATACAATTTTTCAGGGTATCGGGTATCGGTATCGCAGATACTTTTGTTTTGAAGTATCGTGCCCAGCTCTGTCAGCAAGTCGCATCTTCGAATCGTTACCCCGTCGCCAATTCGGTCTGCTCTCTTCACTATAGGCACCGAAATGGCGGCTTCCATGAGACAACCGGAGAAGCGGCGGAGTGTGGATACTATGAAGCGTAGTGTAGATAAGTCACACGCGCATATGACGTCGCAGGTTTTGCAACACAACAGCTACGCTCGCGGTCGCTTCGCCCGAAGGAGAACGGTGCCCGATCCCGCGAGTTTTCGCGCGGTATTCACAGATCGCCGGCGCGTTACGCTAAAAAACTAAAATAAAATAAAACAAAAAGAAGAACGAGAGTGGTTTGAGCGTTGTTAGCATCCGATCGTCGACAGGGGGGTACCCCGAGAGTGAAAGGGGCGAGGGTTTGACAACGCGACAGGACCCGCCGGTTCGGGCTTGTTCCACAACGCCGTTATTTCTGCCCCGTTTGCGCAAAAGCAGGAGCCGGAAAACGGGAGCGAGACATCGAGGCGAGGGGAAACGCAGAACGCTTCTTTATGTGCCTCCATATCCCGTTTACCGCTACGATGAACCGCAACGGCGACTACGAGCCACCGGCGCCAATCCATAGCTCGGTGGCCGTCACGTTCCTTCTCGGTATGGGGTCGGAGCGACGCCGGCAGCGCGAAGTCACGTGACCCGTTTCGGGGCTATGGATTGGCTGCGCTCCGAACTTATGGATTGGCTCAGGTAGCGAACCTCCGTTCCCCCTAAGCTGACAGTGCGGTGGAGGCTACGTGCGCGCGTCGGACCAGTCAGGCGTCTGCCTCTCGTCACGTGATCGCGCTCCCGCTCCAAACCTCTGCGTTGAGAGCGGGGTCACGTGGACGAAAAGGCGGCTGTTCATTGGTCAGGCGAGCGCGTAGCTCACACCGCACCGTCGGCTTTGGGGGTGAGCGAAGTATCGCAGCAGCATCCGTTGCGGTCCAGCGGAAGGTGGAACGGAGGTTTAGGCCGGGAGAGGGAGAGAGGCTGTTGAGAGAGATGCGTGTGAATGTGTAAGAGGGAGAGCGTGAAAGAGAGACACGGGCTTTTGGACGAACGACCGAGCGTCCGTCTTCATATCCGCCGTGACTTGGGCCACGGGAACACGGTCGGTGGAGACGGGGGACACGGCTCCCCGTCCGTGTTCCCCACGCCAAAACGGTTGGGGAAGAAACGGGGGAAAAGAGTTCTCCGTTTCGTCGCTTCGTCCGTCCCTAGTTCTTGCGTAAGAACTCCTTTCCCCCTCTTTTTTTATGGTTGCTTCACTCGGGCTTCTTTATACGGCGGCGGAAGTGTTTGGCCGATGTTTATAGTGTCGGACGGTCAAGCGGCTATGATGGGGTGCCTGGGAGATGCCGAGGCGAGTGCTTGGGTTCTCTGTGTCTGGAGTGGATGAAAATTATGTTTGTAGTTAAGGCGGGCGTTAAAGCGCAAACAAAAACAAAAATAAAGTAGTGCGAACTTGACGTGAGGTTTTAAATGAGTGTGAGGGGGTATGCCTGAAGCCGCGGACACACTGCTTATACATCTTGCAAAAGACAGTCTGCGTAGAGATTCGAACAGGCATACGATTCGAACAGGCTTTGAACAGGCATGGATAACGCGCCCATTATTTAGGCACTTGACTCGCATCACAATAAAAAAAAACACTAATGATTTCTTTTTTTGCTTTGCATTTAGGGCGGTCGTTCATCCTTCAAATATCTCGTGACGCGACAAAACAATATTGTAGATGAGGGCCCATTATTTGGGGACTTGACTCGTATTACAATACAATAGACACCGACGACTTTGCATTTTTGGCGCTCTGTATTCTCCCCCAAATACCTATTATTATCTAAACATAAAAAAGACAGATAAAGTCGCGCAGCTCCCAGCTGCGCGATGCTAACTCATAAAAGGACAATGAGATAATCCTGGCCGCCAAGCTTCTTCCGAAAATTGCCGGCTTGTTATCCCGAAACTGGAAGGAGGGGGGGAGGATTAAACGGCAGGATTAATAGCGTAAAGGATTAAGGGCGGGCGGAAGGCGGCCGGCTCAGTTTCCGGTGACCGAGGGAATCGGCGAGGGAAAAGAAAGGCCGTCTAGGGAGCTGTTCCCTAACATCGTGCGTTGAACCGCGCTAACGAGGTATATCTTTCTGCGCTGAGCCTCCCCGTGCGCACGCGCGAGTTTGAAAAACAACAGCAACAAAAAACCGCCAGCCTGTTCTTTTTTGTGTGCATTGTCTGCTTGTTTTGTATTTGTTTTGTTTTCCGAACACTTGCTTTCTCTCTTTTTTATTGTTGCTGGTTTCTTTTTCTCTGTCTTTGAAGTCGCGGTCGACGATACAAATGCGTCATACAAAAGCCAGCCTGCAGCGCTGTCTGAAGCGTGTTTGTTCCTTGTATGGCTTTCGTGTCACACTTGTCATACAAAGACTGTTTGCAGACAAGTTCGAAGCATACATTTGCGGAAAGTAAGTCGTCTGCTTCTTTTGCAGGAGTTGCGGTGTCGTCAGAAAGACGCCGAGCTCTGATTGGCTCCGATTGAAGAATAGTGGGTAGACTTCAAAGTAAGCTCTGCCTTAAGGTCTACCCACTATCCTTCAAGCAAAGCCAATCAGAACTCTGCTTCGTTGTGACGTCATCACAACTGGTCATCTCCTCTCTCTCCCTTATTATTTTTGTTTTTGTTTTTGTGCTTGCATGGTTTTGAAAAAGACTGCACTTCGGAGAGCAACGGTACGCGAGACGGGATTGCTGCCAGCCAGGACTCTCTGGCGCGGAAAAATGCGAACGGATTAGAAGAAGGAAGCCCGCATTTTAAAGAAAATAACAGGCCAAATTCCATCGAGTGAAGTCCTTGTTGACACAGATCAAGGGGCCCTTCGACGCGAGTTAAGCCGCTCTTTGAGCCACTTACTGCAGTTCATCCTGTGTCGTTACGCGCTCTAGTACACCGCCCAAACTCTGGAAAACGACTCCCCCATCCCACCTTCTCTCGATTCTATTTTTCCTCCATATTTCGAAAGAGTGGAGGGTGGCGTTTGGCCGAGATTTATAAGTACTGACAAAAGAGAAAAAAAAAACCCTTGTGTGCAGAGTCTTTGAAGTTTTCTTCAGTTAGATTGGTTTAATCGTTCGATGGTGCTCTTTGCTCGCAAGTGTCATCATCGCACCGTACGAGTGGCAATTCCTTCTTGTTCTTCTCGACGAAAAACAAATATTCAAGCTTGAATTTGCTGACGGAAACTGGTAAGCACAAAGGTGATAGGCCTTCCAGGAAAGAAGAGAAGGGCGTCTGAACGGCACCGCCGACCGAAGATTCTTTTCCATTTCTGACACATGCCGTGAGATGGCGCAGCATGACGGGAAAGACGCGAAGCGCGCGACCACCCTTGCACGCGCTGCGGCAAAAGTTCGACTTTGCGTAATAGAAGCCACCGACCCTGGATAGCTTTGTCGGCAAAGTACTTGGCTCGCAATCTAAAGCTTGTGAGTTGAAATCCTGCTGGGGCGGGAGTCTTTCTGTATGGTTTCCACATGAACGTAACGCTTTTCGATGTCGGTTTTTCGTTACAGCCGGCTGTTACAGAACTGCATGACAATCGGTTGATGAAACACGTCATGTGTTAAATCAAAATCGGGGGTGCACAATGTGTGCCACAGAACGTATGCGCGCAGCAGCAAGGTCCTTCACAATGGCCGCTGGTGCGACGTCGTATGCATATGACGTATGCAACAACGCATACCGATTCACATGACAGACCGAATTCCGGTTTTCGTCCGTGGACCGTGGACCACGTGACCGTCACGTCAGCGATTCCTGCGATCCGCGCCTCGTCCGCGGACGCGCCGGACTGATAAAGCCGAGCGCCTGATCACTCGCGGATCTTTGGCGGGAGACTGACTTGACTAGCGTTTAAGTCTGGCAATGGTTCAATGATTTATTGTTTTTGTTGTTGTTTTTTGTTTTCGGACGATTAAAAACAAAAATGACGCATCATTGTGTTGTTGCGTTCGCTGGTTCATTTTGTCGCGTGGTTCTTGGTTCCACGCTTGACAGAAACTGCAGAAACTCTTGTCCGACTGACGCGACGCAGGTTCCGGTACTCCACCGGATCCGTGTCAAGAAGCTTCCGTCAAAACTCGTCTAGCACACCGCGATAATTCTTGCACGTTTAATCAGCCTTTCAGAGAGAAATAGGTCTCTTGTGACTGTAGAGTATTACGTAAGTGTTTTGCACGAGCGCGGAGATGCTTGAAGGCATGTCCAAACGCCCCTCCGCGAGCCCAGAACTTCGTCGCTTCTCCGCCGAAGCCTTCTCGAGCAAGACCATGCCTGTGTCACTGTCATGCCTTGGGTAGGTAAAGCTATATAGTGGCGCTTCGCGTGAAGCCTGTCATGGTATTTTGTTTCGATCTGTACGTAACAGCGGCGTTTACGATTCTTTGTCATGGTGTCCTCGCACGCCCTGGCTTTGCCTGCTCCTATATTGACCAAACTCTCTGCATACACTGCTCTGCACGGCGGCGCCAACTGTCATTGAGCCGCTAACGATCATTGAGTTCATCTGAGCTTGCCTATCTCAGTTATACCACTAGTTGATATGCTAGTTACGCTAGCGCTCTCAACTGTCATTAAGCCAACGATCTTTGGCATCTCCCAACTGTCATTGAGCTTTTTAATTGGATTTAAGAACTAAAGAAAACTTTTGGCCAATTACGGCCCTCATTAGTTATTTTAAATTGGATTTAAGCTGTTATACCGTCAGGTGGTGCAGGTAGAGAGAAACAGTTTATTTCCTTTAT
>JAZHYW010024237.1:0-21044 GCA_037355805.1 Ixodes ricinus
TCAGTATGTCCGTGAGCGTGAATGAAAATGAACGAATGAACATATGTCTCATTGATAAAGTTTATTGTTCGTTCTACGGATATGCGGCATGAAATCGGGGCTGCGTCGGGGGTGATGTCTGGGAACACAGATTTAAAGGTACGCTTAAATCCCCAGAAACAATAACAACAACAAACAAATTAGCACAATCCATATTTAAGTCTCCGAGTAACGTCCATTTTTAGATTGAGTTACGCAATCCAGAAACATGCGCCTCCTGCAAAATTGGAACGTAAAAATTGCATGTTAACCTTCTTTTTTTACGCAATTTAGGTTTTGCGACATCGGAACCATTTTTTTCTTTTCTTTTTTTTTGTGGGGGGGGGGGGGGTCAACGTTGCACGGTACCTTCAGACTGTCTTCGTATGATGTTCTAGCAGTCTAGCCGCGGCTTATAGACGGACCGAATCGCCGTCGCGATTCGGTCCGACATGACGGACCGAATCGCGATTTTCGTCCGCGGACCGCCAACCATGTGACCGGCACGTCAGCGATTCCTGCGGTTCGCTCCTCGTCTGCGTACGCGCGGACTGTTAAAGTCAAGCCCTTTTTTACTCGCTGATTTTTGGCTTGAGATTGACTTGAAACGCGTTTAGTCTGGCAACGGTACACGGTTTTCTTTCTTCTTTTTTTGTTTCTGGACGATTAAAACAAAAATAGCACATAGTTGTGTTTTTGTGCTTTCGCTGGTTCATTTTGTCGCGCAATTCTGGGTTCCACGCGTGAAAGGAACTGCAGAAAGTTTGTCCGGCTGATGCGACGCAGGTTCCGATACTCCTCCGAGTCCGTGTCAAAAAGGCTCCCGTCAAAACTCGTCTAGCGCGCCGTGATAATTCTTGCACGTCCAACCAGGATTTTACCGAGCAAGACCTCGTTCCAGCGGCTTTGGTGTACTTGAGTGTTGTGCACGAGAGCGGGAGTGCGCGATGGCATCTCCAAAACGCCCCTCTGCGAGCCAAGAACTTCGTTGTTTTTACGCCGAACCTTTCTCGGAGCAGGACCATGCCTGTGTCACTGTCATTCTTTGGGTTAGTAAAGGTAGTGGCGTTTCTTGCGAGAGCCTATCACGGTGTTTAGCCTTAATGTGTACGTAACAGCGGCGTACGATTCTTTATCGCGGTAGCAAACTTCGTTTTCTCTCTTGGACAACGGTGCCTCGGTGCGATGTTGGAGTTTTCGCGGCACTGTGGGGTGGCGAACGGGTTCGGTGCGTCTTTGCTGGCGTCTGTTCTTCGTCTCCCCGATGGCGGATACGCTTGGCAGACGGACGAACCGCGGACATGTCGTCACGTGATCAATCCGTCCGCGGATCAGTCCGGCGTGTGAATCGGCCTTTAAGTGTTTCCGAATCAGTCGCGTGGCCACTCCCCCCCCCCCCGAATGTAAGGGAAAAGCAAACTATGAGGATTGTCCATGGGGTTCCTTTGGGTCGAGGTCCATTCTCGTAGATTCGTCGGTTTGTCTCGCACGAAGTGAGTGTCCTCGGGTACTGGAGCGATGCATCTCAGACTGGAGAGCACCCGCACGTCGACTGTCCAATGGCGACCTTTCGGTGCCAGCAAGCGTGTCTGTCGGATCGGTGCCTCTTCTGCTGTCCTTGTCGTGTTCCGGTTGGTCGGCGAAGAATGCTCGCCCGGTCGGGGTGTGACGGCCGCGCCTTGGAGTAACCTTCGGAATCGGACTGCAGTGCACCGGACCCGAAAGCAGTGTTAAGGGGGCTCGTATATGATACAAAAGAGTTGCGCAGACATTTTCTCAAGACTCTGTTTCTTTCCTGTCTGGCGGTAGTGTTCCCGTTGGTTGTACGAAAGCTGTTTGCAGACATGTTCAAAGCATACGTTCGTATGAAGCCTTTAACTTGCTTGAAGCGCGTCCGCAGACGATTCTTTCATCGTGTCTGCAACAAAACACTGTGTTTCTTTGTATAATGTATAAAGCAGAGTGACTGCGGCTTAAAGGAAGCATGAAATAAATTTTTGGGCTCGGATAAAACAGGATTTTTGCTAATCACATCTCGTTTAGTGCGCAAAAAAGAAAAAGAAAGAAACTAGTACCACGAAAGTATAAAGTCAAAAGCCTGCATTCGGCAACAAAATTTCAAGACAAAAAAAAAGATATTGCGGATTACACTCTGAAAAAAGCCCGAATGCGTCGACTTTTCCGCACAACATCTCGGAGAGCCAATCAGCGCAACTTACGGAGGCAGCTCAGCGAATGACTGATGCCGAAGCATATGTGTAGACCAAAAATTTTTAGAGCTCATCCACTTCAGTGAAGATGAGGGACCAGCGAAGCTGTTATCTTTACGACAAAAGCGCTACTAGTTTCCGCTTGGCATCGGCGGCCCAATCTTCGTCGTTTTTTTTCGGCTGGCGACGACCTTCACAGTCCCGCTTCTGTTGCCGCTGACGCTCTAGGACGGGCACGGTCTTCGTCGGTGAGTGGAGGATCAGTTGAAGCCGATGGACCACACACCATCGGTCGCACAACGTTGAGCCGCTGGGCGTTCAGGCTTGTCGACGCTTTCTCACGCCTTCGCGCTGTTGAGCGCGCCGACGATCCTTGTAGGCGCGCTCTTCCTCTTTAGAGCGAACAACACGCGGCCTACCCATGGCCAGCCCAAAGGAAAACTGATAACGTCGCTAGGAAAGGGCTACGTCAGAGACAAAGGAACGCAGCCATTGGTTCGTATCTACTTTAGGTTTTACAGCGACGTTACAGCGAATAGCTATAGCGATAGAATAAAGACATATAGACACGTAAAGGCGATGAGCTCTCTCAATACACGCAGTTGGTAAGTTATAAACTCCAATCTTTCGAGCGCCAGCACCTGGAGGACAGTTTTGTTCCGACTGAGGCGCCAGTCTCTTTAGCAGCATCGCGGAAGCGAAAGAAGAAGGCTAGAACGGCGTGTCTCTGTCCTCAGCCTCGTCACAGCGCTATCTTAGCTGAGATAAGTCGGTGACCGTAGATGACAACAAGTGGATCGCTATCTAATAATAATAAGAAAGACTGACTCACGCGACTTCTCCTTCTTTTTAATTATACTTGCCATGACCAATCGGAACAAAGGAGCGCCGTTTAAACGGAAGTTTGTTGTTAACGTCCATGGACACATTTTGTTTTCCAGATTCTAGCAGGCAACAGCTGCACTGTAAAAACTGCACCTGAGCCGGACATTCAGCAATGCAAGCGTGACGCTTTTGCATTGCTTAGTGTCACAACTCGACGACGCGTTCTGGTCTAAACATATCTTTCGGCATCGTTATTCGCTGAGCTGCCTCAGCAGCGTTGTGGGTGATTGGCTCTCCGAGTGTTGTGCGGAAAAGTAGATAGTAGGGGCCTTTTTTTTTTTTTAGTGTGTACGCTTTTTGATTTTTTTAAAAATTTAAAGCTTTCCGACGTTTCACTAAGATGCATCTGCGGTGCTCAAGGACGTCAGCCGAACCCAGATCACGCATTAGAGACGAGCACTGCGTCACTCGGATCGTATGCGCTCGTCAACGATCAATCCGTCGACGAATATTTGGATTCGCGTCCGTGGCCAGTGAGTGCCGTGGTGGCACTTATCAGCACTTGAGAATGACAAGTTCCACACTTGATCTAAGACACCCGTAAATCATGGCTGCTCATTCCAACCGCCAGAATCAACAACCCCTCGAGCTACATCCTCTTTCTCCTCAACTCGACGGCTGTGCACGGCAACGGTCGCCGAGTCTCGTCGGCCGAACCCATACCCTACAACATATAAAGGGATATTATTGAAAAGGTTTCGGCTTTACGTCAAATAAAAATGTAGAAAAATAAGCAAAGCTTTTATAAGTACTTTCCCTGCACTAAGGTTTCAAGCTGCGTGCGAAGCCAGTCGCCAAAGTTGCCCATCCATGCGCATTTCATTAGCGGTTTGAATGATGCTTTTCCACATAACGGGTACGCGTGCAGTGAAGCACGCTTTCAGTGATTGAGTGCAAAATGGCGTAACGGCGTCATCCGGGATCGTCACGTAGCCAAGCCGAGCCGTCGGAGATAAGACACAGCTTTTGTTTTTAAAGCGTCAGACTTTATATGGAAACCCCTCAAAGACCTTGCTTGGCTTGTGTTGGTGGTGGTCGCTCCATAGCAAGGCCATGTGGAGAGAGGATCAGCAACACAGCGGAGCTATTGCTTTGACGCCATAGCGCGTGCGGCCAATCGCGTTGCACCGCACGCAAGTGGGAGAAGGCCAGTGGGGGGAGGGGGGGAGGGGAGGGGAGGTAAGCGGAGAGCTAACGCTTCCCTCTGTCCCCTTGCCCCTCCGCCGCGGAGGAACGAGTGGCGTAGCGGAGTAGGAACAGCCGTACTAGCGCGATCGCAGCTTCGTTGCCGTTTGACGAAATGTCTAAGCCAGGCGATAGTTTGATTAGATGCATGTCATAGGCCAGGCGATAGTTTGTCAGATGAATAGACACGATGTTAAAAAGGTTGTAATTTTAGCGCACTATTTTTGTTGAGATACTGGTTTTGAGTTAGGAGCAATGTTGAAATTTTGACACGTCTATCCGAAATAGGAGCGCGTTCGAGAATCGCGCCTAGAGACACTGATTTCCCCCCAAAAGCCGAGTGTGTGTGTGCGCGCGTCCTGCTTGTGCTGTTTGTGTGTCGTGTGTGTGAGTGTAGCAGTTCGTGTGAGTGACCGGACTGCCTGTTAGCCCGTGCGAATCAGTGAGTCTGAAAGCAAAAGTGAGTCTCTGGCAAGTCTGGGTGCTCGTGTGAGACGGTAAATAAATAAAAACAAAAACTCGAGGTACATCTATGCACTTCTTATGAGTTGTGAATGTGAAAGCATGCAAGCCGTTCGTCCGCTTTCTTTTTCGTCTGTTGCGTACTTTTCGTCGCTGCGGAAGCGCGCGTGCTCCCTGGTGACCTTGGACGCTACGTGCTAACGGCGCGCTGATGGACGCGCAGCGCCATGGGGTGCGCGGTTGTGGAAACTGACGAGCGCAGCGGCCAATGGAGCCCTGTCGACGCACGCCAGCCAATGGAACCGAAGGCGAAATCCATCAGCTTTACTTGCTCCTTGGAATGTCGGAAACTAGGTGCCGTTTTCGCGCTTCAAACTGATGATCAGCTCGCTCCATGGGACAGTTAATCCTTTCGCAATAAAAATGCCTTCCATTTTAAAACGTCGCAGCAGGCTTCTCTAAAAAAGTCGTAACATCTAATGTAATCCAATCTCTGCCCGACGATCTCTACGTATCATCCAAAAACTTACCGGCGGAGTAATTTCCTCATAACTCTCGAACGCGCCGAGTTCAGCATCAAATGCCTCATTCATCAACAAACACAAACAAACCATCGCGCTTCCTCCAATTAGAATTCCGTCGATACTCGCAGCGCGCGCATTCATAACTATACAACCTTTCTTTCTTCATTTCTCTCTTTTCCTTAAAGATGTGCTCGCGGAAGGAAGCTTTAAAGACGACAGTCATCAATACTGAATCGATACCGCAGCTTGAAAAGCGAATGGGATTCCGTCAAAACCAACGTGCCCACTAAAAGCAAACGGCAACCGCAAAAAAAAAGAGGGTTGTTTAGTGTTAGCGGTACACTTATACACGAGAGTTCTCCTCAATGTTTTCTCTCACCCTTTGCCTTTCTTTTTCCGGGAGAAAGCGCTCATCTACTCACTTCTGGAGCCTAAACCTAAAAAAAAAACTGAATTCAAACAAACTAACGCAACGTAGGTCGTGCCCCCATTCTGAGATTTAACGTTTGGAAAAAATAAGAAAAAAAGAGTGGTGGGTCGCGGTCCGTTCAGCACGACGTCCAAAGAACGTCGCCAGATGGGAAGAAGGGGGCGAGCGAAGCCAGCACGAACGACGGCGTCTCTTTTCTCTCGCTCTAAAGCGAAAACGGGGATTTTATTTATACGTATACGCAGCTCTTACCGTTATCATTATTATTATTATTATTATTGCTGTCATTATTATAAATATTGTTATTATACAGTTGTTCTTGCGTTTCGTTCGTTTGTTGCACCTCCACTTCGACGCGAGCCTTCCTGGCTCCGGGCGCCGTCGCTTGGTTTTTCCGAAGGCGCTTGGCGTTCTGTTTGAAGTTCGATATTACGGCCGTTTTTTTTATTTTATTCGTCGCTTTTTTGTTTGTTTGGGCTTCTTTTTTATGTCGCTATATACTCGTTTGTGTGTGTGTGTGTGTCGTGCGCAGCTTTGTAGGGTATTGCGTTTTGTGTTTTTGTTTTCTTGCAGCGGGTAGAAAAGAATCCGCTACTGCAGCCAGCGAAGAAGCCAAAGTCAAGAAGCCGAGCGAAAAGAGGCGACTGAGTGCGAGCGCGTGAAACGGCTGCGGCGGGCGTTCTGACACGGGGGCCCCATTCTTGAGATTCCCGAGGAGATTCCGCAAGAAGAGGCGAGCCCTCCAACAAAAAGAAATGGCCGTAATAACAACAACAACAACAACAATAATAATATTAAAGAAAAAATGAGGGGAATAAGAAGGCGGCGCTTCTGCTACGCCGCTTCTGCTGCCGTTCCCGCCGCCGCCGCCGCCGCCGCCGCTACGCTTACCGCTGTTGCTCAAAAAGCTTCGAGAGAAGAACAGGCACGTGCAAGCTGTCGCCACTTTCCGGCTACGCCGCGGGGAGGCGCCCTGTTTCCTCCGAGGAAATTGCCACTTCCTGCCTCTTCCTTATTTATCCTGCTTCTCCTCCTCTCCATCTTCCACCATCCTTCCTTACTAGCTTCGTTTTTTTTTTCTCGCTTTCTTTGAGAATGCTTAAGGACGGGACGTCGTCGTCGTCTTCCAGAAGAGAGGACGAGTCTTGAGTCTGTTGCAAGGCGGAATGTCCCCTACTCCTTAACTCGGTCAGAGAGCCCGTTGCTTGTTGGCGGCCGTATGGGCGCTGCTCTACTTGGTCTCAGCCTTTGGCTGACAGCACGGTGAGGGCTACGGGCTTGCCGAGCCGTGTATACGGAAATGCTTGTGGTGTAAGTCAACGGGGCAGTTTTCGCACTTTGATTGGCGTCGCCTTTTCATGGGCCACACATCGTCTAGTTTATAAAGCTCGAGAGGAGAGAAGGGGGGGGGGGGTCCCGTAAAACAAACAGCGGCCTCCCTTTTATAAACTCTTCCGGCTCTCGTCTCTGCGTGGGTATGCGAGCGACAGCGTGATCACGTGGCGAAAATAGGAGCGCGTGCCTGGTCTGGCGGGCGCGTAGCTTTCATCGGCACTGTCAACTTGGGGGTGTAGACGAGTTTAGTCTTATCGTTGCGTTCGCGCCGTTCTTCGTTCGTCGACGAGAAAGAAGAAGAAAAAAGTGCGAAGTTGATTAGACGACGATCCTTGAGTGGAGTCTAGACGCGGAATCGCGGATGGCCGACTCTGGAGTTGGCTGCGAAGACGGCGCTGTCGTCCCCTCTCTTTCGACTGGACGCTCTTGGTTGCGAGGAAGAGGCGTTCTGCGCGAAAAATACTTGGCCTGCGTGTGTGTGTGTGTATGTGTGTGTGTGTGTGTGTGTGTGTGTGTGTGTGTGTGTGTGTGTGTGTGTGTGTGTGCGTGTGTGTGTGTGAGTGTGTGTGTGTGTGTGTGTGTGTGTGTGCGCGTCTGTTCGAGGGGTGTGTGTGTGCGGTGTTCGCTTTCGTGCTGATGGGACGTATGCAGTAGTATGAAGACACGCACGGAGTTGTCGCGTGTTTTCGCCTCATCATTCTATCTTTTTAGGTTAACGCGTTTTTTTTTCTGCGCTATTAAACCCGATTCATTGATTTAGTTTAAATGCTGATTTGGCCTTCCGGCACTTCTGGATCGAAGTCTCGAAAAATGAGTGAGTGCAGCTCATACGCTGTTTTCGGAGTAGAGGCTTTGAGTACGATCGGAGCACACCCTGTGGAGACTCAAAGGAATCGGCAGGAAAAGGCGACACGAGAATAGTAATTTTCTTTTAATGTCTGCTTCTGCAATGATTTTTATTTCATATATAAACCAACTGCTTCTTTACAAAGAAGTCTGCGTTTTCCCTATACCTTATGTGGTCACTGCGCAGGCGCACAAATGAGATTAGCGTAAACTGCGTCGTTTGCGCACCCGCCGCGCCGACGGAAGCGCCACCTCAGAGGCGCGACGTCAGAGCCACACGTCGGTGCATGTGTGTGGTTGACTTTTGATATAAGGCTGCCTTATTTCTATCTCACCGACGTAAAGAACACGTGATCAACGCGATGATATCGTGTTTTTTCGTCAATGTGCTTGGGGTCGAAAGAAGGTTTGTGTTGTGGGATCGGTGAAAGCATATCGGTGTTTGTGACTCTTCTCAGACAAACTGTCCGGGACGATTGGCCCGTTCACTTGAGGTGGTTGGATTTCCCTCGCCACTACCCGCCTAGGAGAAACGACACAACTCCCTGGTTCAACAACACGTAGTCGTTTATCAAGTGACATCGGCGCGCGCCACGACCTGGAAAATCCTCGCGAATATACTTCTTCCCCGGCCTTTTATGCACGACGGAGCGCAGACATGGCCAGCTTTCTGGGACACGTTGTTTTAGTTCCCGACTCTCACGACACGTGGCGTATCAACCTTGAGCAACCTACTCGGTGAAACAAGGAGACGGCAGGCTCTTTAAATCGACCGCGAAATTTAGTTTCTTAACCTATCGCGCTACGATTTTGTGTAGCGTTGCCCCCAGATGGTGCATTTTGTTGTAAAATTTGCAAAGAGCGAACTTACCTGAGGAAAAAGTAAAGAAAGAAAAAGGCTTCGCTCCTATGGAAACGCAGCGACGCCACCGGTCTTCAAACAACACGGCGCCGTTTCGCACGGGAGACAAGAGATGGCGCAAGCGGTCGCGACGCCACCTGCCGCCAACGAACGAGCATACGACGCCGAGAGCCGGCGTCTTCAGCAGACAAGGAGTTGCAGTTCCTTGTTACCGCGCCTGTTTTTGTTTCTGCAACTGTCGCCGCCTGCGGAACGCTAGAGTCACTCAAATTAAGCTACGCTTTCAGAGTACCGAAACTCCCAAACATGGCGTCTGAAGCGCGTCAGGCGCCGCCATCTTGGGTCCGCGCGCAGTTGGAGGAGTGACTGTAGCTGAGCCAAGCCGAGCTGTAGCCGTCTCTCTGCGCCAGCTGCCGTGGCCGCAGCTGTGGCGGTGAATCAAAGTCGTGATGTTCGTATCTCGACGTAGCACGGAAAACGCGCGCTGCTGAGCGACGGACTTCAGCGTGCGCGGGCAGTAAACAGCAGCAGGCAGAGGATCGCTGGACCCAAGATGGTGGCGTTGAAAAAACACGATGATGATGATAGCGACTCACGTGACGGCCGTTGTCCAATGATGCCGCAGCGAACCAGGATATAGTTGAATAGAGCGACTGTATTGTCGGCAAAATGGCAAAGAAAAGCGAATGCGGTACTCTGAAAGCGTAGCTTTATTTAGTGACTCTACGGAACGCGAGCCGCATTTGAGTCGAAAATATCGTCTCTAAACACCGCCGGCTCTCGGCGCCGTATGCTCGTTCGTTGGCGGCGTTTGCTGTGCCATCTCTTGTCTCCCGTGCGAAACGGCGCCGTGTTGTTTGAAGACCGGTGGCGTCGCTGTGTTTCCTTGGGAGCTAAGCCCTTTTCTTTCTTTAATTTTTCCTCGGGTAAGTTCGCTCTTTGCAAATTTCACAAAAGAATGCTCCATCTGGGGGCAACGCTGCACAAAAATCGTAGCGCGATAGGTTACGAAACCGAATTTTGCGGTCTCATTTAAAGAGCCTGCCGGCTCCTTGAATCACCCATTAGACTTCCTGTATAGGCTCCCTACGGGAGCCACAGTAGCGCGTCTGTTTTCCACGTGCCGCCGCGCCGCTATTCACCGAGATCCGATCACGTGAGGAGCCGGATCAAGTGCTGTGCAGGAAAGTAGACGTTGCACGCGCCCCTGCGCACGTTCCCCTGCTTTTGAGCGCGCCGCGCGCCTCGAACGCGCGGCGCCACTATTCGCCGAATGCAATCACGTGACGAGCGCGATCAACATGCCGTGCAGGAAAGACGGCGCTACGGAGATGAACGCGCAACTCTGGCTGCCGTAGGGAGCCTATACAGGAACTCTAGAGAAAACTAAAGCCCGTCTATCCTGGGAAAAGTGGCGCCATTCATTGTAGTGGAAATGTTCGAAGCACGTGCCGCGCGCCCCTTCTGGGAACAGCATGGCGTCCGAAATCCAGCTCAGTGCTGCGCTGTGCCGCATTGATGTTCCCATGAGCTGCACGTTGCACGTGCCTCGTGCATCGATTTTCCTTGCGCTACTTTTAAAACATGAAGTGTCTTTAGAGCAACCTTGGCAGATTTTCACCAGTGTGATTGTACCGCTTAGGTGACTTCATCCAATCACCATGCGTAGACCGCGCATCCTGTGCATCTCTCCGGCCTCCCACCCTTTTCACCGTTTGCGTCTGGCCAAATATAGTGCCACTAAATAAGCTACGCTTCAGAGTAACGACACTTGGCCATATTGTGTCTTAAAATCATGGTTGCCAGTTATCTGAAGCTTTCATCGGAAATCACAGGAAACGCTTTTCCGCCCTTCACAAATGTTTAAACGGTTCGCGACAGAGCAAAGCAATATTACACGAGCTTCCTATTCTAATGCTGACGAGGTCGCACTTTTGAAGTATGACGATCAGCAGTTTCGTCTGCTCTGCATACGAGCCAACATGGCGGCGCCCACGACAATGTCGGGGAACGGAGTGCCGATACTCTAAGCGAGGCTTATCTTAGTGGCTCTTAGCCAAATACTCTACTAGGGGGAATACAATCTACTGCGCTCATTTGCATTAGACAGAACGCCTACAGCGCCGAATCCAGCCCTGACGGAGAAAGATCCGCGCCAAGTCTTCTTTTTTTTTTCATTTAAGTTATCATCATTATTAGTCGCAGACATTTCACGACTACGCGCTATGCTACGCCGGCAGTCGGTGCGCCAGTGCAAGCCAGTGTCTCGAGGTGTGAATCAACGTCAAATATGTTGCATGGTGTTTTCGTTTGATACTTTTTCGAAACGATGCAAACGATATACCCCGAATTTCAGCAAACATTAGTTTAGTTTAGGTTTCTGAATTTGGCTTTTGGAAACAAAACAATCTCCCAAATTGTGTGTATTTTGCCGCTTTGCGTTCAAGAGGCAATCTGTTGTTTTCGGTATTGCGTATGTTATTTCAGTGATGTGCGCCACTATACTTGTTTCACCTTATGATGTACCGCAGGAAAGGCTGCAAGCGCGAGCTCCTTGCTCTAGGGCAAATCTCGGCGGCACAAGCTCTCGTGCGTCAAGAGCAGCTCCCAATGCTATGAGCTCGCGCTTTCTAGCCTTCTCTGCGGTACAACATAAGGTGAAACGGAGTACAGTATAGTGTAGTGTTGGAATTTGTATCCTCTAAACGATGAAACACTATTGTGCTTTCTTTTAAGGCACTACCGGCTGTAGGTCAGCAAAGAACTTTGTCTTTAGTCCTTAGTTTTTAATTTTTATTTATTTGGCTCTGGAGAGCCGCGGCACCGCGGAAATGCAGCAGCCCGTACCATGGAGGCCCGCGGTGCCGCGTCTAGTGAACATGATAATGTGATGAGTATATGCATGCACGATGTGGAGGTGGGTTGGGGCGGGTCAGCAGCGAGCCATGAGGATCTGGCACGCCGTTCGATCGGTCCATGAAGGAGCCCCAGGAACATGATGGCGCTGTTGCTCACTGGGGTCCACTGGGGTCGAAGCATCAGGCTCCAAGGAGGTAGCCCAGTCAAAGTAGAAGCTGCCGCTTTCGAGGAAAACAGGGCTCAGATCGAGGCACCGCCCTCGCCCGGTGTGTCATCCCTCGACGTCGTCGTCGTTGTGTTCTTTATTTATACGCGCATATATGTATAAATGAAATAATATAATCCAATTCAACTCAATTCAATCTTTTATTCAAAATTCAAAGTAATCACAGATCACACTGCATAAACCATCATCAGATAAAAAGACACACAATCGAACGGTCAGCGGCGTGCCTTTCTAATTATATTATAGTCATGTTATAACCGCCTCATTATTAGTCAATAGCTGTCGCAAACGCATCCTACAAATCTTTTTTTTTTTGTTAAGTCTATGTAAAGGTAGTTTGGCCACAAGCTTCTTGGTGCACGGCGGAGTGCTAACTTTACAGGGGCAAAAAGCGGGCCGAATTTCAAAGTCTCGAGAATATAATAAGTATAAATTAAAATACCGGAATTTTAACTGCGGTGTGTGCTATTAGTCAGCAGCTATTATATTCCTCGGTAACTTACGATTCTTTATTTCAGTGAGAAGAAATTTGAAAATTCCGTCAAAGTGGCCATTGAGTTTTCAATGCAATAATATTATATGGGGCCCAGGAATAAAAAGTATACAAACCTGAGGTTCAAGTAGGTATTAAATAAGAGTGTATTAGTGCCCTCTATAGATATCCCGGATAACTTAAGGATTTCTGTAGTAGTTTGGCTGAAATTATCACTTTACTGCGTTTTGCTTAGAATAGCCAAGAGAGGGCGCAAGTAAACCTTGTCCAGGAACTGGGGAGCCCAGACGCGGTCCGCGTAATCGACGATACTTGGCCACCTCGCGGCGAAAATGGCCATTGCTGATTTAAAAGGCGGCGACCCGGTCGAACGCTTTGCAGCACCAGGTTGCCCACAATGTCTACGCCGGCGGACCCAGTTTGCTCTACTTGCCTCGAAAACACCAGCAATCTGATTACCGTATAATCCTTTCGCTTCTTTGATTTCCACCACCGCACGACACAAACGGCGCCGGCGAGGTTGCAGCCACTTGGCGAAACAGCACGGCCGTGCGAACCATCTGCCACAGAGATCGTCGCGAAATATATATATCTAAAAACGCAGAGGACAACATGGTAGCACAGAGGAGACCAGTGAAGCATTCGACGACGTTTCTGCTGCGGCTCCGATAAGAGAGCGGAGCCGTTCGGGCCTTGCGTTGCTTCGCAGCGCGATCCTACAGCTGCGAGGCGCTGATAAGCGGCTTTCTGAAGCAGCGTCGTCTCGGCAGCCCTTCCTCCTCCCCTCAACACATCGCGAAGCTTGAGAGGCACTTCCTGCTGCTTTAAAGAATGAAGTCTCTTGTGAGCCGGAGGAGGCTTTTTCTTTGGGGGAGGAAGGCTTGTAACTCAAAGGGTTTGCGGTTGGAGTCTGAGGAAAGCATGTCCCGTTCTCCTCGCCTCTTAGGGAACCGGCACCCCGAGACCGAAACCGTGAAGCGTGGCGGAATGACGGGCCTCTCTCTCTCTCTCTCTCTACATCTCCGGGTTGTGGATCTGAAGAGTTAATTAGTACATGAGAACGCTTCAGGGGAATATGAGGTGTTCCGCAGGCGACGTCACTGGAAGCTTTCGCTATGTGGGGTCAGTGTGCGCTCTCCCAGGTGGCGTGACTGTGGGCCTACCTAGGTGGCGTGACTGGGGTGTTTACTATGAGGCGTCACCAGAAGCTTCCCTCAGGCGACGTCACTGTAAACCTTCCCTAAGTGGTGTGATTAGAGGCTCTCACTCGGTGACGTCACTGAAGGCTTTCCCCAGGCGACGTCACCGGAGACTTGTCCGAGGTGCCGTCGCTAGAGGCTTTCCCAGGTGATGTCACTGGAAACTTTCCGTAGGTGACGTCACTGGAGGATCTCCCGGGTGACGATCGGAACCCGAAAAGGGTCAATGGGGAAAAGCATGTGACGCTTTTGCCGGTGGATATGAGAAGATAGGCATGCTCCCTTCCCCTAGACCACATTTTGTGTTTCCAGGCGGCGCTTCGCTGCAAGCTTAAAACATTTTCTCGTCTCAGCATAGAAGGCTGTACTCCAAAGCGTCTGTTGGCATGCAGTCAGGGAGGGTCGCACTTCCAGCACGTCGTCGCTTTTGCATTTCCGCTTCTCTTCTCTTCAGTCCAATTGTTCTTCTTGCGAGGCAGTGCGAAGAAGACTGGAGCGCATCCAGAGCGGCGCAAACTTTTTTCGTGCTGACTCTGCATGCGCGCCCGGGGCGAAGGGATGCCTCATTCCCCCAGCCATGCTGCGCGTTCTGATGATGAGGGACATTTTATTCAGTATACACTATTTGTTCGCCCTATTCCCCCACGTATACGCATGCTTTGATGTGACGAGGACACATTCAGTATACACTATTTATTGCCTCATTCCCCCGTCGCAGGCCGCAGCGCATACTTTGATGCATTGAGCGGGCCTTATCTGCATGTACCATTTATTGGCTCGCCTCACGTATGCATGTATTTTGATGTGACGAGGAAGATTTGTCCATAAGCACACTATTGCTCTGCCTCATTCCCCACGTATACGCATGCGTTTTGATGTGACGAGGGACATTTTATCCCAGTATACACTATTTGTTTGCCTCATTCCCCCACGTATACGCATGCGTTTTGATGTGACGAGGGACATTTTATTCAGTATACACTATTTGTTTGCCTCATTCCCCGTATCACGCATGCGCTTTTGAGTGTGACGAGGGACATTTTATTCAGTATACACTATTTGTTTGCCTCATTCCCCCACGTATACGCATGCGTTTTGATGTGACGAGGGACATTTTATTCAGTATACACTATTTGTTTGCCTCATTCCCCCACGTATACGCATGCGTTTTGATGTGACGAGGGACATTTTATTCAGTATACACTATTTGTTTGCCTCATTCCCCCACGTATACGCATGCGTTTTGATGTGACGAGGGACATTTTATTCAGTATACACTATTTGTTTGCCTCATTCCCCAATATACGCATGCGTTTTGATGTGACGAGGGACATTTTATCAGTATCACATTTATTTGTCATCCCCCACGTATACGCGCGTGTTTGATGTGACGAGGGACATTTTATTCAGTATACACTATTTGTTGCCTCATTCCCCCACGTATACGCATGCGTTTTGATGTGACGAGGGACATTTTATTCAGTATACACTATTTGTTTGCCTCATTCCCCCACGTATACGCATGCGTTTTGATGTGACGAGGGACATTTTATTCAGTATACACTATTTGTTTGCCTCATTCCCCCACGTATACGCATGCGTTTTGATGTGACGAGGGACATTTTATTCAGTATACACTATTTGTTTGCCTCATTCCCCCACGTATACGCATGCGTTTTGATGTGACGAGGGACATTTTATTCAGTATACACTATTTGTTTGCCTCATTCCCCCACGTATACGCATGCGTTTTGATGTGACGAGGGACATTTTATTCAGTATACACTATTTGTTTGCCTCATTCCCCCACGTATACGCATGCGTTTTTGATGTGACGAGGGACATTTTATTCAGTATACACTATTTGTTTGCCTCATTCCCCCACGTATACGCATGCGTTTTGATGTGACGAGGGACATTTTATTCAGTATACACTATTTGTTTGCCTCATTCCCCCACGTATACGCATGCGTTTTGATGTGACGAGGGACATTTTATTCAGTATACACTATTTGTTTGCCTCATTCCCCCACGTATACGCATGCGTTTTGATGTGACGAGGGACATTTTATTCAGTATACACTATTTGTTTACCTCATTCCCCACGTATACGCATGCGTTTTGATGTGACGAGGGACATTTTATTCAGTATACACTATTTGTTTGCCTCATTCCCCCACGTATACGCATGCGTTTTGATGTGACGAGGGACATTTTATTCAGTATACACTATTTGTTTGCCTCATTCCCCCACGTATACGCATGCGTTTTGATGTGACGAGGGACATTTTATTCAGTATACACTATTTGTTTGCCTCATTCCCCCACGTATACGCATGCGTTTTGATGTGACGAGGGACATTTTATTCAGTATACACTATTTGTTTGCCTCATTCCCCCACGTATACGGCATGACGTTTGATGTGACGAGGGACATTTTATTCAGTATACACTATTTGTTTGCCTCATTCCCCCACGTATACGCATGCGTTTTGATGTGACGAGGTGACATTTTATTCAGTATACACTATTTGTTTGCCTCATTCCCCCACGTATACGCATGCGTTTTGACGTGACGAGGGACATTCTTATTCTGTGATACACTATATTGCTCTGCCTTCATTCTATCCCCACGCATACGCATGCGTTTTGATGTGACGAGGGACATTTTATTCAGTATACACTATTTGTTTGCCTCAGTTCCCCCACGTATACGCATGCGTTTTGATGTGACGAGGGACATTTTATTCAGTATACACTATTTGTTTGCCTCATTCCCCCACGTATACGCATGCGTTTTGATGTGACGAGGGACATTTTATTCAGTATACACTGTTTGTTTGCCTCATTCCCCACGTATACGCATGCGTTTTGATGTGACGAGGGACATTTTATTCAGTATACACTATTTGTTTGCCTCATTCCCCCACGTATACGCATGCGTTTTGATGTGACGAGGGACATTTTATTCAGTATACACTATTTGTTTGCCTCATTCCCCCACGTATACGCATGCGTTTTGATGTGACGAGGGACATTTTATTCAGTATACACTATTTGTTTGCCTCATTCCCCCAACGCAGGCTTGGCTGCGTGCGTTTGATGTGACGATGGGACATTTGGTTCAGTGGTACACTTCATTTGTTTCCGTTCTATCTCTACATGTTGCACGCATGCGTTTTGATGTGACGAGGGACATTTTATTCAGTATACACTGTTTGTTTGCCTCTATTCCCCCACGTATACGCATGCGTTTTGATGTGACGAGGGACATTTTTATTCAGTATACACTATTTGTTTGCTCTCATTCCCCCACGTATACGCATGCGTTTTGATGTGACGAGGGACATTTTATTCAGTATACACTATTTGTTTGCCTCATTCCCCCACGTATACGCATGCGTTTTGATGTGACAGGGACATTTATTCAGTATACACTATTTGTTTGCTCATTCCCCACGTATACGTATGCGTTTTGATGAGACGAGGACATTTTATTCAGTATACACTATTTGTTTGCCTCATTCCCCCACGTATACGCATGCGTTTTGATGTGACGAGGGACGATTTTATTCAGTATGCCCGTATTTGTTTGCCTCATTCCGCCACGTATGCGCGTGCGTTTTGATGCTGACGAGGGACATTTCTCATTCAGTTATACTCTATTTGTTTGCCATCGTTCCCCACGTATACGCGTGCGATTTTCTGATGCTGAACGAGGGTCATTTTAATTCGGCTATACACTTATTCGTTTGCTCTATTCCCCGCACGTACGCGTGCGTTTTGATGTCGACGAGGGACATTTTATTCAGTATACACTATTTGTTTGCCTCATTCCCCCACGTATACGCATGCGTTTTGATGTGCACGAGGGACATTTTTATTCAGTATACACTATTGTTGCTGCCTCATTCCCCCACGTATACGCATGCGTTTTGATGTGACGAGGGACATTTTATTCAGTATACACTATTTGTTTGCCTCATTCCCCCACGTATACGTATGCGTTTTGATGTGACGAGGGACATTTTATTCAGTATACATTATTTGTTTGCCTCATTCTTCACCGCATACGCATGCGCTTTGATGTGACGAGGACATTTTATTCAGTATACACTATTTGTTTGCCTCATTCCCCCACGTATACGCATGCGTTTTGATGTGACGAGGGACATTTTATTCAGTATACAGACTGTTTGTTTGTCTCATTCCCCCACGTATATGCATGCGTTTTGATGTGACGAGGGACATTTTATTCAGTATACACTATTTGTTTGCCTCATTCCCCCACGTATACGCATGCGTTTTGATGTGACGAGGGACATTTTATTCAGTATACACTATTTGTTTGCCTCATTCCCCCACGTATACGCATGCGTTTTGATGTGACGAGGGACATTTTATTCAGTATACACTATTTGTTTGCCTCATTCCCCCACGTATACGCATGCGTTTTGATGTGACGAGGGACATTTTATTCGGTATACACTATTTGTTTGCCTCATTCCCCCACGTATGCGCATGCGTTGTGATGTGACGAGGGACATTTTATTCAGTATACACTATTTGTTTGCCTCATTCCCCCACGTATACGCATGCGTTTTGATGTGACGAGGACATACTTATTCAGTATACACTATTTGTTTGCCTCATTCCCCCACGTATACGCATGCGTTTTGATGTGACGAGGGACATTTTATTCAGTATACACTATTTGTTTGCCTCATTCCCCCACGTATACGCATGCGTTTTGATGTGACGAGGGACATGTATTCAGTATACACTATTTATTGCCTCATTCCCCCACGTATACGCATGCGTTTTGATGTGACGAGGGACATTTTATTCAGTATACACTATTTGTTTAGCTCATTCCCCACGTATAGCGCATGCGTTTTGATGTGACGAGGGACATTTTATTCAGTATACACTATTTGTTCCCATCTCTATCTCCACGTATACGCATGCGTTTTGACTGTGTATTGACGGGACATTTTATTCAGTATACACTATTTGTTTGCCTCATTCCCCGTATGACGTATGCGTTTTGATGTGACGAGGGACATTTTATTCAGTATACACTACTTGTTTGCCTCATTCCCCCACGTATACGCATGCGTTTGATGTGACGAGGACATTTTATTCAGTATACACTATTTGTTTGCCTCATTCCCCCACGTATACGCATGCGTTTTGATGTGACAGGGACATTTTATTCAGTACCACTATTTGTTTGCCTCATTCCCCCACGTATACGTATTCATGCGTTTTGATGCGCCAGAGGGACATTTTGACTCAGTATACACTATTCTGTCTGCCTCATTCCCCGTACGCATACGCATGCGTTTTGATGTGACGAGGGACATTTTATTCAGTATACACGGTCAGAGAGCAGTTTTTGGCGTCCAGAAACGTTTTTGCAATCTCCTCCGAGATATAAACTCTGCGAGGAGGCTAGCGGCAGCGTGGAGTCGCGGAGTCCGCCAGACAGAGCGTAACAGGCAAAAACTTTCTACGAAACCTGCCGTTTCCACGAATATTGTTTCACGCTACCGCCTGCGCGCTGTTACAGCCATATATTGAGCAGGCCGTGCGTGGGACTTCAGTAAAAGACGGTGCGCACTTCTGTTTGGTTTGCTGGCGTGAGCCTTGCCAGCATGTCTTTCGCACCGTTAAACTTCTTGTAACCCATCAGAAAAATGGCAAAAGCTATACTCTCCTCATATTACGAAACATCTGGGGGCCATGCTCGTTGCCGCTATAGACTGTCCGGCCTGACAAACGAAGAAAAAAACGTAATGCCACGGCGAAAGAAAACAATATTTTATTCAGGTAATATATTGCCAGTTCAGGGCAGTCCATCATCCGTTGAACTGATTTTGTGTGGCAATGAGTAACCCGTTTTGCCGAACCCCGCTTAAGACTCATTAAGTCCCTACATTAGCCTGTGTTTTCCACGTCTGTCGCCGCGCCCATAGACGACCGTCCGGAAGGTTCCAGAGAGCTGCCATCATCCCAGCCGCAGCCCGAATTGAAGGCCAGACCAGCAACCATCCGGCCAAGAAGCGTCTTCCCGAGAGGGGGCAGCAGGAGAGATCTTCTGCCCGCGCGAGCGGCGGCGGCGTCTTCTTCTCGTTCGTCTCTGAGCTGCAGCAGGGATCCACTACGCGCCGCCTGCATCTTCGAAAGCTGGCGGAAACGAGCGCGAAAGGAGCCCCCCCCTCCCCACACTCGTTCTCCGGACCGAGCACGCGTCCGAGAAAGTTCGAGGGAACAGGTTGCCGGCGGTTGGTTTGTCTACATGCCGGAGCGTTCTTCTCCGCCGTGTCGACTCTGCCGTCCGAGAAAAAGCCGCTCAACGAGCTGGAGCTGGGCTTGCTCGCGGGTCGTCTGCTGGACCGCGCTGCTCACCCTGTATGGAGCAGGCCGCTACGAGACGTTCCAGTCAACCTCGACACGCTGAGGTTTCACGCGTGGCTTCGATGGCGTGGGCCGGCAGATACCGGCGACGATGCCGCGCTTTGTTGAGCACAGCACCACGCCAAGCCCTTTCCGCAGGGCAAAACGGTACGGTGGAGTGGGTCTTGAGGAGGTACACGGCGACGACGGACGTCAGCGTACCTGCGCAGCCCAATCGCGCCCCCATTGTTCAGCTGCGCTCTTTTTCTCCTGACGTGAACAGGAAGAGAGAGATGAAGTCTTGCGGCCCACAAATGATGATGTTTGTCTGCCGACAACAAGAATATAAAATTTGCTGCTTTTGCGAACTGAACGCAGAGAGCTGATCACCGTCACAGTGTGGCCGGTCTTGCCGGAAGCTGAAGGCCCATCAGTGCCTGAACATGTCCGCATTGTAGCGCACATCTATACCGAAGGGAAGCGCATATCTACTCACCCCCAGGCGTATCCGCCTGCCCCATATAATACACCTGAAACCTCACTTACGTACAGTGCCCTGACACTGGCATTCAAATAACCTTCAGATAGAGTTGATAAACGGTGGCAACCGTTGCGCCGACTAATGGTTAAGCGTCAAACAAAAAGTGATTTTGTTTTTGTTTTATTGCAGAATTGTATGTTTTCTTTCTGTTGCTCCCGATACGTTTCGCTATTTAAAATTTATAGCCTTACCGCGGCTAAGCCCCTTCGTAAAAGCAAAATGTCTCTTCGTCCATACTGCGTTGCAGATCAACTGAAGTTTTGGGTGCATTATAGACGGGGGCAAAGCTGATACCCTTTCTTTAGAGCATATTTATCGCTGGCACTTTCATCCTCGCATGGTGAACTTCTGGTACAGGAAGCAATTGAAACATCAGGCTGAAGTAGTCCGTAATTATTCAGAATGGACTGCAGCCGATGAAGCCAACAGGAGAAAGAGGCATCGACATTCACCGACCTTTACCACCAAAATCAGACTGCCGTTCGGTTGGCCATTTTGCACGCACACGGCTGCAAACCAAGCAACGCTCGAAACCGCCGTCTTCGCACTTAGTGATACCTTACAACCATC